>VDFB02101258.1:0-42910 GCA_007258455.2 Sequoia sempervirens | reverse complement strand
CACTAGCCTTATGAATTTATAATTTTGTAATTTTTTATATAATAATGACTTAAGTACTATTGTAGAATAATATATACAATATGACTCCATATTTGAATTTACATTAAATAATAAATATCTCGATCTTTTTCTCAAAGACCAAATTGCTAGGACTATATTTAACAACTTTAATAACTATGGTATACAAATTATGTCACCCCACAATCCTCTTTGAACTCCATTAAAATTAAATTAAAAAATAAACCTATTTTTTGAAAGTGGATGTCTATATCTTCAATAAGGACTGTATATTTTAATAATCACGAAAATTGATTTTTTTAGAAAACAACATTTTTAAAAAGTGATGCACACCGTATAATGCATAACTTTTTTTCCATGAAGGATAAAATTCTAATTCTTTCAAATTTAGATTTTTAACTATGATATCTAGTGCTTCCACTTGGTTAGATAGTTTTTTATTGAATATTTTTTCCTTACTCAAGTTTCAAAGTCAATTGAATTACAATTCAGACATAGCGCGACCGTATAACGCGTAACTTTTTTTGTATATGTCAAACTTTTATTTTATTTTTTTTGTTGGATCAAGGACTTCAATATCTAATGCACTCATATTTTTCAATTTTTTTTTTGATAATATTCTATTTTTCCACATGTGAAGAACAAAGAAATTCATTTTCGATGAAAAACCTATGTTTAATAAAACTTAAAAAACAAATACATAACAAAACCAAATCATATTAAAATTATATTCATTGGATAGCTTGTTCTGAGGAATACCATAATCATTTGAAATAAATTTTAAATGAATTAATTTGATCCCCCAAAAGCTAAATCAAAAGTGATTTTTTATTAGCATTTTGATAGGTGTAAAGGAGACGCATTTATAGGTATGGTTTAAAACTAGCGAGATTCTATCCAAGGGGGTTTGATCTAAGGTGATTTGATCAAACCCTCTTAATTGGAATATTTAAAATGGAACTTTTTAAGGCTTAAATCGTTATATTTTCTAAAAATATGTGATTTCAGCTAAAATTCGTTCCTCTCAGGAATTGTAAATCACTATTGTGATAGCACTGCACTCCTAGAGTCAAAATTTGGGTTAAAAAGGTATTCTCTTTTGGTTTAGGCAGTGCTTTACTACATGTCATATGTTTTCAAAATTTCCACGCTTGAAGGTCTCTCGTTCTTCCTCCTAGTGGAAGAATGACTACATGAACACCTTACTTTGGAGGTGGCTGATGATGCTTCTGATTCAGAGGCTTATGAGTGTCTTACTACTAATATGGTGATGGTCTTAATTCCTCTTATGTTACCTATCACTAATCCTCATCCTCTTGTATCCTCATCTACTCTTGTGGGTGATGTTGGCGTGCCCCCTTTGAGCTATGTGACTATCCCTCTATGGTCATCTTCTCCTATTTGACATTTCTCTTCTCATGTGTTGCCCCTAACTAGGGATTCAAAGAGAGTTATGAAATTGGTTAATTCATAGTTGATTATGGATAACTTTGTTGCAACCATGTTTTAGGTCGATTGTGATTTATTGATAGCTTTGTATAAGATTTAGGATGCTTTCAAAACCTCTTTTAATTAAATAAAAAATGATCACTCACAATCTTATATATTTGACACAAACTCTATTTATAAATTAACTACATTATTAACACTTAACTAAATAAATAACAATTTTTAAATATATTACAATAGCATAAACTAGTGGCCATGTAACGCTAAACATTTCATTATGAAATTCAGTTTCTTTACCATCTGTCTCTCTTGCACATTTGTTCAGGGTATGGAGTGTTAATGAAATGAAAGTTTTTAATTACATCTATAAGACCAACCAATCTATGGGACCCAAGAAATGGAACTAAAACCGCCTTTTTAAAATAAAATAAAATAACCGGTGACCCCATCGATTACTTCTTGTTTTCTAGCTCTTTGCTGATTTTGTTTCTTTTACTATGTATTTTGATTAGGTAACTTGTTATTTTTGCTATCTTCTCTTCAAACAAGGCTGCTAACAAATCTATGTAATTGTACTGAATGTCCTCATAAGCCTTACATTGCATAATGTAGTGCCACTCTTTCTCCACTAATCCTGAAGAGCAGAAACAACAAAACCTATCTGTACACTCCTCCTTGGATATTTTCTATCTTCGTGTTTCACATTTCAAATGGTGTGAGCTAGTTCTTAACTAAGTGATTAACATTTTAACATTTTAGCAATGAGAATGATAGATTTAATGCTTCTTTTCAGGAATCCTAGTTAGGACTGTGTGAATAGGTTATTGAAGGAATCTGTTTTTAAATAAAAAAATAGTAAATGGAAAAAACAGAACGAGAAAGAAGAGGAAGTAAATGGAATATTTCAAACCAGTATTTTGAGTAGAGGAAGTAGCCGTAGAAGTCAAAGATATAAAAAATAATAATAAGGCCTGGCGTGACGCATAGGCACTGACTATAAACTTAATAACTTATGGAGAAGTTACTTCGCTTGCTGTTATTTTTTCGTTTAACAGCACTGTAATACACGGTATATGTTATTTGATTTCAATTTGACGGTGGAACGTCCACAAGATCTTAAAAAAATCTTATGAAATGGTAGCTTCTTCCGCCGTCAAATTTATCGTCGCAACATTCGAGAAACTTGATAAATCGGTGGGCTGAACAAACGTATGGGTGGTAAGTACGTATTTCGTCTATTAGTGTACTGTATTCGTACTTGACTACTCTAAATATTCGTATACCGTGGCGCAAATTTCCTGTCAAAATATTGGACGGGACTGTGAACGTGGTTGGGAATTTGGCAAAGAAAAGTGTTTTGAATGTGCTTGTGTGGAAAGTGGTGAGAATATTTTATAGATTGGCTTGTGCCTTCCACGCGCCTGCCGCCCCAAACAACCAAACCACTTACTTAAACCATCATTTTGCCCTGTTTTGGCACACGCAGATTTCAGTGACTCAGCTCTCAAAGATTTAGAGGAGTCATGGAAGTTATAGAGGAAACAGTTTATAGTGAGATTTTGAGTGATGAGGGAGAAAACTCTTGGCAACCTATCTGTGGTAATGATGACGAAAGATCTGTGTTGGGACACGGCAATGAAGGGGAAACATTAAATCTGTTTGCTCTCACTTCTGAGCTTTCTTGGCTTGGGGACAAAGCCGAGGAAGTGGAGCGATTCTTGCAAAGTGAAAGCCACGACGAGCCGCATCAGGTGAACTCGGCCCTCAATTCCATCATCTACCAGGTGATCACAACATCTGCTTCGATTTTGTCGCAATGTCAACGTTTGAGTTCTGCAGGAGAAGAAGAAGTTGTAGAAATGGAGGAGGCCGAAATTCTTGCAGAGCCGAGCCATTTGTGCAGCATCTGTGGGAAAGAGTTCCGGCGAGATGGGAATTTGCGCATTCACATGCGATCCCACAGCGAGAAATATAAAAGCAAGGACGCTCTCATATCCATCAAGCCCAAGGGCAAAAGTTCATTTTATTCGTGCCCCTTCCAAGGCTGTAGACACAACAGGCGTCATACCAATTTCAAGCGCTTGAAATCCATTGTATCCCTGCGGAACATTACAGAAGAAGCCATTGCACTAAGATTTATAGCTGCAACAACTGTGGAAAGGAGTTTTCTTTTGTGGGAGATCTAAAAACCCACGGAAACAAGTGTGGGCATAGCACATGGCACTGCTCCTGCAACCTCACCTTTTCAACAAGGAATAAGCTGCTTCACCATGTGGCCTTGGGCCGCCAAGGTCATCAGCCCGTTCCTGCCGCTGCTGTTGGTGTTGGCAATGGTGAAAACTCCACAGACAATGACCAAACGCCGGAACATTCTGCCCAAGACCTTAATAATTTTGCAGCACAAGATTCATCTGTTTTAACAAAAAGTTCCCCTGGTTATGGCAGCGATCGAGATGTATTGATGATGGGCGTAGGATCGAACAACATAGAACAAAATGAATACGACTACGAGAAGATAGAGAATGAGTTTACTTTCTCAAGCGAAGATAGCGAATTATATGCATCTCTGTTTTGGGAGAATGGGGATCTGCTTTGGCCCTAAACTATTTGTACATTTCTGTTTTTCTTTAATATGATTTATGCCCATCAGCTTATTTTTGTCCATAAACCAATGGTCTGTACGTGGTTTTTAAGTGTCAAATCATTACAACTATGCAAGCTTCAAAGCTTTAACAAAATACAAGTTGTATCAAAACATATGTAAATTAATGTTATGAGATTTTGGTAATTCATAAATTTGTTATTTCTGGAATTTGATTGTGTAATAGTGTGATCTGTTGATGCAAAAACTATCACACAATCAAATCCCAGAAACAACAAATCTAACATGTAAATTAGATTTAACATCCCAATGGAAGATTTTTAAAATATCCATTACATTATAGAAAACACAGATTTACCAAATTTATTTAATAAATTTAACTAATAAATAGTTTAAAAATATATATAAATAAAAACAAATTATATATCTCTTTATTTAGAAAAAGATGGATGCTTATTAGAGTTTTTAAAGTGTTTTTATTTTTAAAATCATAATTTATAGAGGTAGTCTTTTAAAGGGTTTAAACCATAATAAGAGGAAGAGGAGCTCTATATATACTTGTTCCCATTATCCCATGTATAATTGGTTATAAAAAAGTAAAAATATCATATTAACTTTCATATAAATTCAAGTCATTATAGTTGAGAGCATCATTGTCCATGCAATATACTTGATTGATTTATACACTAATAAAATGCAAGTAAGTGTGTGTGTTGTTATGTTCAACATGTGAGGCATGCAAAATAGATGTCTTAGGAGTGTTCATAAGTATATCTACTATGAAGCTTAGCCTTGGCTTGACAAAAAGTATGATATTGTGCACATTCTACAATTATTGCATCTACCATATTTGGAGTATGAACTTCGTCAAACAAAAAAAAATTCAAGTATCTTACACATGCTTCTATATACACATTTATTTTTTATTAAAATAAGGAGGGAAGAGCCCTGAACACATAAACAACAAAGTAGAGAGCAACAGATCAAGCAAAACTAGAGCTTGAACCAAACAACTTCGTCCTTGAGGGATACACATTTGTTGGTCAAGACAATAACTATAATATTATAAAAAAAATATATTTTAAATTATTGAATTTCTATAAATTTATTGAACTTGCTTTAATATTTAAAATTTTTGCATGATTAAAATATTTTATATCGGTATAATGTAATCTAGAAACCTTTCTAACAATAAATCACTTAATACAAGATAAAAATCCATGTATGTCTTTATTCCCACATAAGCATGTACCAATATTTACATATATATATATTTCTCTCAAATAAATGTATCTTGTTATCAATAAAAAAAATAAAAATACTAAATCTTATTATTAAAAAAATAATTTTCACATAAGAAAAATAGAATGAACTTGTACATTTTTATAATGGAGAAAGTATTTACACCCCTCTAAAATTCTCCAACTTAAATTGGATGACCAATAAGGTGTTTAAGTCATTTGTAGAATTGTACAAGTTAGCCAAAACTCCAATATAATTTCGTAAAATTAGTGTAGCTCCAAAGGAAATAGAGCATCTCTAGAAAATTCATATTTCAATGCCCAAAAATATTTTGACCATTGGATTCTAGTCTGTAATCCAATGGCTCAAGCATCATTTTGATATTGTCAAAAATATTTTTTCTAAATATGGAGCCATGGGTTCATAAGATTTTGAATTGATAGCAAGACCCACCAAGTGACAAACAACATGAAAACTATTCAATCCTTATTTTAATCTAATGACTTGAACTCCATATTGGAGTTTTTAGAGGTACTTTAAATTAAATGGCACACCATTGGTTATTTTCAATCTAGTTTGGCATGTTGGGTTGGGGAAAAATGAGACTCAAAGTTTCTTCCTTTTCACATGTACAAAAGGAGCTATTCCAAATGTTAGAGTAAAATGGTATTCTTTTAATTAATTATTTAATTAAATAGGTCCCATTTTATATTATCTATTTAAACTTACTTAGGCCATGTATTTTTTTGTCTAATGACTTGCACTCCATATTGGTGTTTTTAGATATGCTTTATATTAAATGGCACACCATTGGTTATTTTCACTCTAGCTTGGCATGAGGGGCTGGGCAAAAATAAGACTCAAATTTTCTTCCTTCCCACATATGCAAAAGGAGCTCTTCCAAATGTTAGAGTAAAATGGTATTATTTTAATTAATTATTTAATTAATTAGGTCCCTTTTTCATACTAGCCACTTAAACTTATTTAGGTCATGTATTTTTTTTCTCAAGTCATAGAATTGGGACACATTCCATGACATTTTTTAGATCCTCACATAGGATTTCACCTCGGGTTGTTTTTTCTTTTTGTCTTTTCCTTTTATAAGGATTCATCATTTTATAAATTCCTTGAAATTGCACATTCACAGGGATTCATTCTTTTTTGGATCAATGGTCTCCTTTGCCTCAATAGCATTTTTTTTAATTTTCTCTATTTTTATGATTGGTTTTGATTGCAAGTGATCTTTGGGATTAGTAGGGTTGAGGAATCAACTCCAAAATGATTTTAGAGCATTCTATCTCTGATTATCTATATATTTTTGAGAGATTTGGTCATGAGAAAAATGTTGCATCTTGGAAGAAAAGGGATCTCACCATCACACTCAAAAGACATTGAAAACCATTTATCCATATAAATAATTCTAAACTTGGACTTAGGAACTTCTAGAGCATATTTTTGAGTTTGTTAAACCCTATGAATAATGTTCTTAGCATAAATAATTCTTCTTACATGAATAGTGTTTTAAGAATGAATAGTATTTTTTTTTTGGCCATAAATAGTGTTTCAAGCATAATTAGTGTTTTTAGGTAGTGAATAGTATTTTTTAAGGCTATGAACAATGTTTCAAATGTGAATAGTGTTCTTAGGTCATGAATAGTGTTTAAGGTGTGAATAGTATTTTAAAGTAATGAATAGTGTTTTCAAGCGGACTAGTATTTTTAAGCTAGGAATAATGTTTTAGGTGTGAATAGTTTTTTTAGGTTGTTACAATAATTTTAGGTTATAAATAGTATTTTTAGGTTCCTTTTGCTTGCCCAAAGGAGCAATTTCACAAAAAATAGTAATATCTTAGGCATACAATGTCAAAAATTAGCAAACAAGATAATGCCAAATTTTTAGTTATAAATATTTTCTAGTGGTGTACGCATTTTTCTTATATTTATATATTGGAATATTTTTATTATCAAAGTTAGATCTTCATTTTTTGTTGTGGAGCTCATAAATTTTTTCCTTGATCTTAATTTTTATAATTCTTATGGAACTAGAAATGTATTTTAGAGCTCTTCATAGCTATCCACATGTAATTTTTTGAGAATCTTTCTCCAGTATCTTTTATTCAATTTATCATTATTTCACATTATAGTTAATTAATTTGGCATTTTGGTACTTGGAATTTTTTTGTTTACGTGAGATGTCTTCATTTTAGCTTATCTATATGCATTTCTAGCATTTTAGCTCACTTTCCAAAAATTATAAGACTCTATTGAATGCACCTTTTTTTTGTAAATGCAGTAATATAAAGTGTCACCTTTGTACATGTATTTTTGAGATATTTCACATCATGTTGTGTCATTTTTATACTCGCACTACTTTATAAAGTGTCATGGGTCATTTTTTGTGTGTACTTTGTTATTTGCAACCACAACCTTGTTTACCTTCATGTGTGTGTGCCTTATTTTTCAAACTAATTTTTAGTTATAGGTACTCTCTTGTGCATGTTCTATTGATGATGATTCTCCTTCATGCACTATATTGTGACATACTACTATAGTGGACCTGTCATCCCTCTTCTTTATCAACATTATGGAGGTTTCCATAATGTTGGTACTAATGCTTCCTTGGATTCAATTTAGAGTGAGCTATGCATCCATTTTTCTATGTACTAGGTGGGTGGAGTAGTTGGTAACTCATGTATTTTATGAGATGGAACACATACTATATAAACACTCTCGTGTTCTTATTTTTGGAGATGACTTTCCATCTTTAGTTGATCAATTTATTTATACTATTGACACCTATGTTTTTAACTTGCATTATACTTTACATTGTTTAAGTAGTGTTATTGGAGCCACTCATGTAGATTGATGTACCCTTTGTATCTTCAACTATCAGATTATTGCTTTTATTTTTTATATAATCATTGCTTACATAGTGTCACTAGGATCACTCATGCATATTTTTTCTTCTTGATCCTTATCATCATATTGATTTAAGAGGAGACCTTATTTAGTTTCAACATCGTAGTATTCATTTTTATAGTTATTTGTAGCTTCTTTGTGATTCAACAATGTTCTTCATGCTCCTACTCTTTTGGGATATTATATTTTAGGCTTCTTAGTCCTTCATACATCTTTCTCTCTTTTGGAGAGGAGTTTTTCCCATGAGGTTTTCTCCCTTTTCTTTGGTTATGTGAGATTCTTTTTCATTTATACATGGGTACTTCATCAAGTCCAATTAATAACACCTATATTTTGAATTTAATGCATTTATCTTTAGAGTTTTTATCTTCTCCCTAAATTACACTTAAGGAGGGTATTAGAGTACAAGAGTAGTTACCTAATTAATTATTTAACCAATTAGGTCTTGTTAACACTAGCTACTTAAGCTTACTTAGGTCATATGTTTTTTTCTCATGTTATAGGATTGGGACACATGTTATGATCTATTTTTATCCTCACCTAGAATTTCATCCAAGGTTTCTTTCTACCTTTTTTGTTTTTCCTTTTATAAAGATTTATCATTGTATCAATTCATTGAGGTTGCACATTCATAATAATTTATACTTTTTTGGTTCAATAGTCTCTTCGGCCTCTGTAATAATTTATTTATTTTTCTCTCTTTCTCTGACAAGTGTTTGATTGTAGATAATATTTGGGAGTTGTAGGGTTGAGGAATCTAATCTAACACCAAAATTATTCAAAATTACTTAAGTAAGGTTAAAATGCATTTGATCCCATGGATTCTTAAGTGAGAAATTTTTATTTTAGAGCATGCTCTTTTTAGCTCATGATGAGATAATAAAATGAGGCTTTATTAAAGTAAACTATAAAAATATGGCTTAAAAAACATGAAGTGAAAGAAAGCAAGGAGATAATGGAAGAAAGCATAATGAATGGAAAGTTATGGCTACCATGTAATGAATGAAGGAGATCAATGCAAAATGATTTGAGGATTTATTAGTTTGATTGTTTCTTCTTTCTCCTTCATGTATTCTCTTTCAATTATTTTACAAAAATTATTTGTTCATTAAAAAATAGGAGATTCTTTGGCTAGAAAAAATATTCCTAGATTCAACACTCTAGCACTTAATGTCAACCATTATGTTATAATTGTGCTAATAACCTTACTATGACTATGCAATCTTACATTTCATATAAGGTTGCTAATATATTTTATAAATGAATTCATATGTGTTTTATTGTCCATTCATCCATTTCTATTAGATGATTAATTTCTTAATGCATATGATTTATGGAATCAACTATGTAATATTACTTTGCATTAACATTTGGATCACACTCCATGATCCAACATCAAGATGAAGAGCTAGAGGAGAAAAAGTAATAGATCATGGAGTGTAATCCAAAACATTGATGCAAAATAATCTTACACAGTTCAATCCAAAAATCACATGCATTATTTAGTATGGATTATGGAAATCTAATGTCTCTAGTAAGATTAATTCCCTCCTTAGTTTGCATATGCAACTCTTATTGTAGATATGAAATTATTAAACCTCCTTTAAATTAATGACTATGTAAATTTGGATTTTCATTATTGTGTTTGTGTTTATCTTATTTTAGATTTCAAATCTTGCATGCAATAATCCATCCATATGCAAATAAGAAGGTTTTATAATCAACATTTCACCCTTTAAGTTAAAATTTTATTTCAAGTTTAATATTGCCCTTTTCTACAAGTGAAATAAATTCATTAAAGATCTTGTGAAAAGCCTGACTTTAAAAATTTTGCAAGTCACATCCTAAGTTTACAAAACTTCCCATGTTGATGCAGGTGCAACATTTAGGTGCAGAATTGAACATCAACATAAGATACCTGACTAACTAAGAAAACTTAACCTTAACCCAAAAAGATCAATAATTGTAATCAATTACAAAGTGACATCAACCTCAACAAAGACAAATAAATGCACTTAAAAGATGAATTTACACCAAAACACTTACTATAACTAACCATCTCATATATAAAAAGATGGAATGCAGGATTAATATACAAAAAATCTATCCACATGGGAAACTTTGATTTAATAAGGCCCTAAAAATGAAAAACCAGATATCTCAAGCTTGAAGATAACATTGTTAGTCCACAAATATTTCAAAGAACCATACGACAGAGCTGTTTAAGCATAATGAGAGGAGAGAAACAGATAAAGAACATAACCATGACCAAACCCACGAATAGCCTCAATCCCCCAACCTCGACTTTCAAGGTGCAATTTGGCCCACTTATAAAATTCTTGCCTAGAAGGTACTCCACGGACGAAAAACAAGAATTAACAGAATGAGATTGACATTAAGAAGTATCTCGTACCACATTATCCGGAAGAGTAAAACAATGGAAGAACCTCGGGAAGGGCCTCTTGGCGTTCCCAAGGGCATACCAAGCTGTTGAATAGCTCCAATTGAAAGCCCAGGCGAAGAGACTGCATAAGCCACTGAAGCACCTGAAGAAACTTATACTGAATGAGCAGCAAACAAAGGAGTGAAAGAGAGAGAGGGGGACTAAGAAAAGCTAACTCAGAGTCAAGAATGTTTCCAGAACCAAACAAAAGAGGCAGGTCGAACATTGTACCGATACAGGCGAAGCTGATAGATCATCCTCGCACTCGTCAGAAAGAGAAGATGCTAATTCTCAATAACTAAACGACGGGGGTAAAGTACATGGTGAAAAACAGAGCCGTTTATATCAAAAACGTTACCACGGCCTTTTGATGGAGCGGTGGTAACAAAGGAAAAAGAAAAGAAACGACGGTAGAGTTTGAAGATCTTTTCCTATCATGAATCATCATGGAAAAATTCATTGTCATGATAAATTTATGGTATTAAAAATTTGCGATTAGATCGTGGTGGTGAATTGCTTGTGGTGAATTTTCTTTGAGATGAATTTCTAAAATGTTGAATTATTGATGGCGAATTTTTGAACTGTGAATTATTGGTGGTAAATTTTTAGACTCTGAATTAATAATAAATTTAGAATTTTAGAACTGTAAATTACTGAGGTGAATTTCCTATGCTCCAATTTATATATAACTTTTATATATAATAACCCGACCCCTCTTATAATTTGTCCTCTTCTATTTAAGGATGTTTCCTTTGCCTTCTATTCTACGCATTTTTTTTTGTATTTTCTCCTCCTTTCTTTGTCATCTCTCTCTCTCCTGCACATTTGTTCAAGGTATACCGTGTTCATGACAGCGACTGTTCAATGCTTCCTTTGAGGAGTCTTAAATTGGGACTGTGTGAATAAGTTAGCGAAGGGTTCCGGAGTATGTTTCTAAAATAAAAAATAGTAAATTTGTAATATTTTAAGCCAGTATTTTGAGGGAAGAATGAAGTCACAGAAATCAATGATAAAAAATAATAATAAAGGCTGGCCTGACAGAGAGGCACTGACTAGAAAGACATTAACTTAATGGAGAAGTTATCAGCAATTGTTTTTTAATTGTAAAATGCCATATTGTGACATCGCTAATAGTTATTTTGTTTAATAAGACACAGCAGCTGTCAAAATCATTTCAATTTGACGGTCCAATGAACACGACCAAATAAAATTCTTGTGGTGGTTGTTAATTTCTCGCCGCAATGTTTGAAAATCCATTTCCCACCTTGGTTCAAATCCATGTTTTATTCAAATGACCCATGCCAGTCGAAGGATTTGTGGAAATGAATCCAAATAATAATTTTCAAATTTAAATTAAAGGCCAACCTAACCCTCTCAATTAATCATTATGTGTTGATTCCAAGCACAAAATATTTTAGTTGTCACTTTTAAATTTGTATTTAAGGGTGGAAAAGGATGCCATTTAATTGCAATTCTGAACATTATTTCATATATCTTTTAAGTCTTTGGAAAATGTTCCTCAACACTAGGATTAGAACGAGATTAAATTTCAATGAAATGAACATGTAAATTGACATTTATAATTAATTCTAAATGATAGGAATTTGTGGGGGTGCCCAAGAAGAGCTCCTACAAAATAGGAGCATATGGGGCACCCACATTGAAGGTGAAACTCACATTGAGTTAAGTTAACAATTTGGAGAAAGATAACACTTCAATAATGCATGTAAAGATCCTAGAAGTTAGGAATTGATATTTACATGCATGAAGTTCAGTTCAGTTATGGTTCAGTTATCTTCAGTTGCATGTACTTAGTTTCAGTTGAATGCTAGTTGACTTCAGTTGACTTGAAATGTATGACTAATGACTTGAGTCGCATGATAGATAACATGTGATACATTCAGTTAAATGGGGATGATCAGTCATGCATGATATTTGCATAAATGGTGGAGAGATTTGTTTTAGTTAATAGAGATTGACTTGGACCCACCTTGGGCGCTCAAGTTGGCATCTTGGAGTTAACACTTTTGTATGATAAGATATTTTATAAGGCCGAGTTAAATGGGTCCATTCTTGGGTGCCAACTTTGAGGAGAAGCCTACAAACTATTTTTGTAACCAACGTTGAGTTAGGACTTTAGTTTTGGACACCCAAATTGATAAATGACTTGGTTTGACATTGTTTTTCACAGAAGAACTCTACTTGCAAAGAATAGGCATAGGTTTTGTGAAATAAGCTTTGTGCTTTGTAATTGTAAACTCTTACAAGACTCATTATTGTCTATAAATTGCAGCAAGTTGAAGAGAGTTTTATTAGATTTTACTGCAGGTTGTGAAGAAGAATTATTGAAGGCAAAATAAGCATCTCAAACAAGGATTGATAAATAATTATTGTACAATCTTGTTCTAAGGTTAAATAATACAAGCACTATTGATTCTGGTGGTGAAATTTTTCCCAAAAGGGTTTCTCCATAGTATATGTTGTGTCATTTCTAGCTTTTGCTCTTATTCTTCTACAATCTTCTATCTACTTCTACAAATGGTAAAATGAATCTAAACAGATAATCATCCACAAATAATTTGTAACAAATAACACTTAATTAGATCTACAATATAATAGTTTTACAAGTTTTAAAGCTACATAATTACCTCTATTTTCAGCAAATCCTAGTTCATTTTTAAGGAATTAGATACCTATGAATCATCTAATAATGTATTCATTTGCATAATCATAATATTTATTAATACATACCTTCTTAAAAGAATAAATTTAAGGCATCTTTTGCATGATTTTCTTTCTATTTAATCAATGAACCAAAAAGTTAAACAAATATCCTTAAGAGTTTGGCCAAAGGGAGACATATTCTTAGCCAAGGGAAAGTTACATTTAAAATAATTGATAGAGACAATACATGTACGTCCAAATTATATCCACTCTTATGCAAGTTAGATGCACCTAATTGATCCCATTACTACAAAAGTGATGAAGTGACATATATAATGAGTTTACATATTCCAAGATATTCACAATTAGTATTTGTGCTAAGAAGTATATGTACATGGGTTTTTTATGGGTATTATGTACTAAAGAGAATTATGAGTGGGCCCACAAATATGAACAATGAATGATATCATGCCAAGTTTCTTGAAAATGACTATTGAATGTATTTATTTTTTTATGTAGTAGGGATTGATTGAAGAATGAAGAATTCTCAATGTTTATTTGAGAAAAAATAATTATATAGAGAAATAGTATAGTTATCTTAACTATAACTGAGCTGATGAGATAATTGCATAACCATAAGTGGTGGTTTAAACAATGTAATATAATATGAAAATCTATGTTAATGATGTAAGGGCTTCTACAACTCTCAACACATACTTCCAACACACAAGAATTTATTTAACAAATTAAATTTAAAAACATCAAAAATCAACATGTATACAATTTTCTATTCCTCAACAATCATCAAGATTACAAAGGTTCAAATTCAAATTGAAATACAATCATGGTAGCCCTTTGGACTAAAAAAAACACACACGAGCTTGTCACAACATAGACCTCAATTCTCCTTGCCATGGCTATACACTAGAAACTCAAAGTGTTTCTTCCAGTCGAGCCCAAAATCGCGTTCCATGCTGTATTGCCATGACAAGAAGGTGGCCATCAATAGAGATGATGAACGATGGATTTTAAGGTCCATGGTGCACAAGTTAGTGAGGAAGGGAAAATAGGGTACATCTAGATCCCATAATCCACTTGCCTGCAAATATCCATGGTTTTTGGAATGCCAACATTAGGGATAGTCACTTGCACGATTTTTCTAAGCCCTTATAGCAGTACAAAGTCAAACATCTGGTGGCACAACTCAATTATCATGGGCTTGGAAATGTTCAGGTGAAGCAAGGAGGTGACGAATCAGGAAAAAATGTTGCAATTTCTCCTCAACTGGTTCTCATCCTCAAGGTAGTCAAAGTTGACTATCCATTGGAATGTAACAAGAACAAGGCAGTCACACTTCTTCACTATACACTTAATTTTGTCATAGATGATCTCCCCCACAAATCTATATTGTGGTTTCCGTGGTAGAAGCCGATTAGGAGTGCCTAAGTCAGCTAACATTATGTCAAAGTAGTAGAAGCTAGCAAAACGAGAGATAGCAAGAAAATCTTGCTAAACTAAAAAGTTTTTTTTGAATGAATATTGCAATAAGGTGGTATAGCTATATATAGAAAGGATGTGCTAGAAAACCCAGCCAATGGGAAGCCCATTTTTGGTTGGACGACAACAGAGAAAATACCAAAACAGTTAGAAGAAAGTAGATAAATCATATGGGAAATCTGACAAGATGTCCTAAGAAATAAATTTGGGCATTGAAAGTAAATTCTCTTGTATGTCCATCATTGACAAGTGTCCTTTTCCATCATCAACACCATCTAGCTTGCTTATGATAAAAGACATGGATTAATGTGCTAAGTTCTAACAAATTAAATAAACACGTCTTTTCAAAGGTACCTTTGCACTACTAAAGCACGTTTCTCATGGCATTCCTAAGGGATACTTATAATCCCAAATCCACATGTATCGCCTTGGTGGAAACATTTAATAGACCAACAATAATGGAAAATCCTTAATTGCATGTACATGCGAAGGAATTAACTACACCCAAAAGGAAGATTTTTGTAAGTAGCTAAAAGAAAGTGGTTGTTTCATTGAAGAAACTCTTTGCAACTTCTCGACATAGCCATGGTGGAGCCATTAACATCTAGTAGAAAGGATGGAGCCTCATCTAAAAGGACAGGTTATGCCGATATCTTTGGGAGGAGTTCATTCACCAACGACCTAACTCTAGAAGCACGACTATTTAAATTTTGTAAATTAGTGCAACTGGATAATCAAATAAGAAGAGATGCGGTGTAGAACTTTGCCAACAATATTGTTGACCCAAAATTGGTGGTTAACCCTAAAAACCTTAGGGAGGGGGAAATCTAAAGAATGATAGATCATGGGTCATCTAAAGGTTTTGTGTCTTGACTTTGGAATTGTGGTTTTCCATAGTTCATGTTACCTACCATACACCCATGCCCAGAGTTGGTTGACTCATGTGCCAACAAATTGAACAAGGAGACAAGAACTATTGTGGGCGATAGAATCAAGGTTACAATTTCTCCAGCGGCCATACAAGATATGTTGTGTATTCTTACAACTTGGGGCACCCAAAACTTTGATGAAGAAACAATAAAAATTTTCTAGGAGGAAATAACCAAGAAATGAAGCTTTTATGAGGAAGAAACGAAGGAAAGACTGGAGAGTAATTGCTTTTCTTTTCCCCTTGTGTGTAGAAAGTTCAAAAAAGACACGCAGTTTGTCTTCTCAATGTTGGCTTAGATTTATGACCTTGATGATGATGAGGACATCCATACCTTCTAGATGGGCCTAGCTTTCATGCTTAAAAAGGAAAAGAGTTAGAAGTATTATGACTTTGCTAATGCAATAGCCAAAGGGATGCTAGAGCAGTTAAAAACCTATGATGTTGAGTATAAATTTAGGTATTCTTCATTCTTGGCCCACTTGATTTTGCATCAAAATTTTGAGTCGCTGGAGAAAATTTTGCTAGTGTCTAGGCTCGATGTAAATGGCTTCTATCAACCAGTTTCTATGTGGACTTATGTACTATCAAAAACATGCAAATATTATTGGTTTGTGGATTATTTCATGAGGCTGGTACTTCAAGATTTGCTTCCATGCCCTATAGGCTGTTTTTCTCCAGGGATCTTGCATTGGTTGAAAACCCCGTTAACCTTGATGGATTATTTCCTAGGTGAAGATTTTACTTTCCTTTAATTCCATGGTTTCATCAGGAAGCCTTTTGGACTCCCCAAATTTGTAACAGATAGAGCTTTTGCTCTAGAGGCATGCTGATAGGCATCCCTTTCTGACAATACCTATGACACCGAAAGGAATAAAACAAGGTTATACTCGATCCCCCTCAATGTTTCCAATAGATAGGTAACATTGGGAAGTTAGAAGGCATAGGGAAAGCTTACAAATAAACTGGCGGCCTTAGGCTTGGTTCTAATTTGTGACATGTGGGACTATAATCCGGTCAAGCAATTGGGCGGGTGCATGAAGTTGGTCGCACTTTTGTGGCCAAATGGGAAAAAAATTGGAAAGACATAACACACTCGCATTATAACACAAGCACATTATATGATTTTAAAAGAAAAAAAAGTCAAATGTGTATCATTTTCTCTTTACTGTTTCTCAGCTTTGCCCGCGGCAAAAAATCCTCACTTTCGCACTCGCATTCTAGGAGGAAGGATTTCTGTAAATTTCATCAAGAACAGTTGGATTTTGTTTGCAAATATGGTGCCACGATGATGAAGAGATGCAAGAGGTAAGTATTGTTTGCTATTTGTTAGTTTGAAATTGATTTTGTTTGTTTTAGGTTAGATTTGATTATTTTTTTAAAAATTTGTAGGAAATACTGCAAATCCTCAACAAGAAGAGGAGGTAAATCCTCAATAGAAAAATCCTCAACAAAATCAACCTCAACAACAAAATCAACCTCCCCCACCATTCTCTCAATTCCCTCCTGGCACTCAAGAAAATTTGAGGAGTGCAATTGAGAACAATAGAAAACAACTTGAGGATCTTATCAGTAGGTTGAGTGATCCAAATGCTTCAACCATAGAAAGAATACTTCTAGCAAATTCATTGAAAGACATGTTAAAAAATGTAGATGCAATCACCCAACAAATATCTAGATGGCAAGATAGGAGGTAGACAGCTAGGGCATATTATGTAGAGAAATTATCATATAAACAAGTAAAAGATTTAAAAATTACTAAAGGTGATTTGTGCTCTCCATTCACTGACCCTAAAACAAATCAAAATCTTACCCTCAATGCAAAGAGGTTTCCTATTCATTTGTGCCACCACCAAGAGATTAAGAACCGTTTTTATGAAAGATGGTATATGGTCTTTGATTACCCACCGTGCAATAATTGTGAAGTCCCCCAATATTTTCTTAGGAAACTATATAGTGAGTTTGTATTCAACCAAATCCCAAATTATTTTGATATGAGGGAGTTCCAGGGAAGAGGTGGGGGGTCAGCTTAGGATAGGCCCGATGCACAGCCAAATCCTACTCTTCAAGGGAGACGACCTCTCGCTAGGCCACCTTGTGAGCAGATTGTGATGCTTGTCGTTGCGAAGGAGAGTGCTGGCATAGAGACATTGTAGGTGATGACAACTTTGACCCAGAGTGTCATCCATCACACTAGCCCTATTGTACAGTGCCATCCAGGGGAGTCTTCAGGTGGTGGCCTTTGAACCCATGTGTGTCAATCTTGCGCCCAGACGACTTGTTCGTATGACCCTACTGACACTTAGGAGGGCACTACGTAGGATCCATATGCTACTATGCAACCTGATCCATATGCATCTATGGGGATGGAAAGGAAGGCTGGCATTTTGCATGATGCATATGGCATTGACACTCAGGTAAAATTCAGCATGTTCATTGAATTTAATTTATTAAATTTTGATTGTGAAATGTAAGATTAACTAATTTAGTTTTACTATTTTAATAAAATTGCAGGGTCACAGTGTAGAGACTGGATACACCAGTCATCCACCTACTTATTTTTGCAGTACACCTATCGGCAGGGTATGTAAAGTTAGTAAACAATTATAAATTTATTATATGTGTTAATAGTATTGTTTTACGAATGGTATTTTAATATGTGAGTTTGGATGTTGAATAGGGTACTATTGGAGGTTTCAAGGAAACACCTCCGAGTGCTAGTAGATTTGATCAAACGTTCATGGAGGTAATATAGAATTTAAAGAGAACTTAAGTAATGAATTCTAAGTTTAATAGATTTGTGTAGTTTATATTCATATTGTTGGTTACGTTGCACTACACATCATTCAAACTCAAAGCATTACTTCAAATTCGATAACTAATAATCATAAATATATCTGTTTAATACTTGTACTCAAAATTTTGTTCATTAGATCTCATACATTATAAGTCATCGCATGGATTGCTATTGTAACTTTTTTGTGATTGAATAATTTGTTGTTTTATTTTTAGATGTTGGTGACAAAAACACCGCCAAACGTTATGAGGGCAATGGATATTGGTGTTTCCTCCGCTATACAATCCTCAATGGCTCTGATAGGGGAGGTATGAGGCAAATTACTAAATTTCAATTTACATTCATTGTTATAGATGAACTAGTTCTAGTGAAAAATCAAACCAAATAAAATTGATTCGTAGTTTAATTCCTATTTGGATGGTTTATACAGGCTTGAGCATGCTTGAGCATCGACGTGCAAATATTTCCATCGAGGAGAGTGGTCATGAGATGGCCGTAAGTGATTATTTTGTTAAATATATTAATTTTTATAATGTAATTTCTATATATTAATGTCTTTACTTCTTAAATTGTAACAGTTGAAACTTCAACAAGAGCTAAACACTAGGAGGAGCAGCAGGAGCACTCCTCGAGCATAGCAGAAATAGGTGACAAAATTATCGCCATTAGATCGCCCAGCAAAGGGAAAGAAAATTGTTTTTGAACTAGAGCATGGAGAGAAATGAATTTTGAATGCACAAAGCCCTTTGTTGTATGCCTACATGGCAATTTTGTACATATTTTGTGTTGGATATATTTGACATCGTAAGCCTATATGGCATTCTCGTAAGCCTATATGGCTATTTTGTAACTATATTTTATACTTATATCGACATATATTGATGTATGTGTACATGGCTATTTGCTTAATACAAATCTTTTTTATCGATGGTGTCCATATTTGCAAACTATAAATTCATGGTTCAATAGATATGAGTTACATGTATTCAAGTGTAGACTTTACAACTTACGCACATATACTTTTTGACTTACGTGTGAACATCGAAAAGTGTGAAAATTTATGTGTTTGGAAGTCACATGTAAGCCAATTTTGCAATTCTCAGTTCTTGCATACTCGATCTTATGGACTTATATTCATTCCTAGCACATATTGTGAATATTTCTCATTTGGTGCATAAGACAAATTCCTCATTTTTGAACCACTCATAGAAAAGAGATTCACAATAAGACTTCAGCATTGGAACACTACTCCATAATTCTCTTGTCTAGACCATAAAGGATTGAAAATTCTTAATTTGATGCAATGATAGTCGTGAGCTGAGAATTTATATAACCATGCCTATTTTGAAACTTTTCATCTAATACTGCATCAACAAGAACTTAAGAAGTGTTGCATAAGAGTGTTAGGTTTGACAGGCCTTCTCTTCCCTAAGGGAGGAGAGCCTGCATCTTGAATTTTGAACAAAATTTAAAGAAGCAAACATTTTACCTAAAAGCTTCAAACCTAGATGACATATTTGGCTAAGTCTATCTTGAAAATTATCAATGCATGTTCAAACTCTAAAGGATATTCTCCCTGAAAAGCAAACTTTACCCTTTTTCCCAAGGAAAGAAATTGCAACAAGTTGCATGTGATTTATCTTATTTCTTTCTCACAGTTCCTGGTCAATCATTCATGGCTCAGGATAGTTCCATTCCAAGGCAAGGACACCCAAAAAATCACTGAGATTCTTCTACAATATGCAAGAAAAAGGTTTTGGCTCTTTCACAATGTAAATAATTATGTAACACTGTTTTCTTGTTTGCATTCCACACAAAAAAATGTTCACACTTTTCAGATTGATCAATGATCAATAATGACTAATTGTAAACACTTGTCATTTTTATGTTTGAATTTTAATTTATAATTTTGTATCATGACATTTGAGTAGATCACTAATATTTTAATATTTCACTATGAAAGTGGTGGTGTATTTTTGCTATGTTATTTGACTATTAATATGGTGGTGTATTCTGAACTTGATTACTGCTACAAATATGTATATATATATATATTTATATGTTTTTGTATTACCAAACCCAAAACAAACCCAACCCCCCAAAAAATTTTTCTTGATCCGGCAAACCGGGTTCTCAAACCCTATCCCGAACCCAAAACCGAACTGGTAACTTAGTAAAAAATAGATTTTTGTAGTTTATATTCATAAAATTGATTACATTGCATTGCACATCTTTCAAACTGAAAGCATTGCTTCACATTTCATAACTAATAACTAGATGCTGATAGATGAAAAAATTTCAATTACAATATAGTTTTTACAAAGTCAACCTAAGCAGTTATGCAATTACTTCACATTGCATAACTAATAACTAGGAGTAACTTCCAATTGCATTTGGTTTTCATGGCATTCTATGAGACCACATTTCTTTGAGGAATTTTTTCAAACAATTCACTGCTTTGTCTATACTACCACAATTTTCATACATGTCTACCAAAGCATTTTGTCAAATAGTTCAAGTGTTGCCTTGTTGCTATGGTTGAAATCCTAAAACAAGTGCTTTTCGAACAAGCTATGGATGCTTGGAAAAAATCTATCAAAAGAATAATAGTAAGCAATATCATAGAAAAGGCAATGAACTGTTTGAAAAAATGCCTCAAAGAAATGTGGTCTCAATGGTGATGGAATGCCATGACAATCCACAACAATTTTCTTGTCATGGCATTTGTCATGCCATTCCATCACCATGAGGCCACATTTCTTTGAGGCATTTTTTCAAAGAGTTCACTGCCTTGTCTATGCTAACACATTTTTCATACATGTCTATCAAAGAATTTTATCAAACAGTTCATTGCCTTACTGCTATGGCTAAAAGCCTAAAACAGGTGCTTTCAAACAAGCTATGGATGCTTAGAAAAAATATATCATAGCATAATAGTAAGCAACAAGCTGATGCAATACAAAGATTTCCAAACCAATCAACAACTTAGGGGACTCTTGTCCCAAACTCATCTTAGAGAAGATCAAACAAAATTTCAACATTTCATCAGAAATTTACTTTTCATCCACTCAAATTCTCTTATCATTCATCATTCATCCTTCCAAAAATATGTATTCCAATTGACTTATTCAAAGAAAAAAACCATTTTAGAAAACTTTGATTCAATCAATTAGATCAACATGCATTTAAAAAACACCATTTTCAACAAGGCACTCTTCCATTCAATCAATTCATTCAACTTGTCCCAAATAGTCAATCTATCATTACAATTGGCTTTCAAACTTTTACCAAACCATCAAGCACTGTGAACATCATTATTACAACTGATACAAATCAGGAACTTGCTCTCTTTTAACTTTGTTCTCACAAAACTTACAATTTCATGTATTATTTTACACCAAGTCTCCTCACTATCCAACTGTCAAAACAACATATCTCACTTCTAAACCTTGTCCAAGAATCCATACATTCCTGACATCATCACTTAGATAACATTATCTCAAAATCAACTCACCGATCACTGTTAGGTCAGACTTATATTCTCTGAGCAGTCAAGGCACTACTTCTCAATGAGACATTCATGCCCTAAATCGAGTAAACCAAACACACATGTTTCAAAGCCCAAGATCCAAAACATTTTTAGAGACCTCTTAATGCCCATGTCCTCATATCAAAAACTCAGAATAACTTATATTGAATAAATAAGTAGTTTTTAGTCTAAACGCTATCAAAAAGGCTACTAAAATAGCCCTGATTTTCAAAGAAGATCCCCTTCAAACATTCCAAAAATACTTAAAACCTCAAAAAAGTCATTAGAAATAACACAAAACTCCCAATTTATCCATTTTCAAGGATTAAAAGACTCCTTTTTATAGTATATTGACAAACCCTTGTTTATAGGGTGAAAAACTCAAAAAACAATGAGGGTTTCCTGTATAGGCTACATGCAAACCTCAAAACCTCTATCCAACCATTGGAACATGTCAAAATACATCTGAAAAGGCATTTGGAAACATCTTCTAACCCATGAACTTTTTCTTTCTCCACTATCATGCTGGAAACTGTTCATTTTGACTGGAAAACTTAGAATTTCCTGTGTAGCAGCAACTCCTTCAAGGTATTCTTGATTTTTCCTCCACTCACAAACATAAAGACATAAAAAATAACCTATCTCTAACCTACTCCACCAATCTACCTAACCTACATTGGTGGAGTAGTATGTAAATGCCTTATAAGACTCAAAACTCAATGCATAGGATTTCAGACCGAGCCATAAGAAGAATGCTCAAACAAACATTAAATTTAATGGATTCCTTCCCAAATCGATGCAAAAAAATGGTGATTCCCCAAACTACTGGAAACAATCTAAATTTGAACCCTAAAATCTTGCACAATCCGTACAAGTTAAGAAACAACTGAAAAACACAGAAAATAAGCTAAAATAGGGAACTCTTTGTTTATTTAATTCTTCTAGAATACAATGATCTCTTTTCTCAGCCTTTACAATTCTTTTAAAGAAGTTTCCAACCATCAACTACCTATTCATCTTCCTTGAACGACCTATGACTTGTCCTCTTCCTTGATTTTCTTGATTTTCTTGTTTTGTCTCTTCACATTCTTTCTTTTTCTCTCTTTTACATATTTAGCATTTTGACAATATTACACTTTGTGCTTTTTCATGCCTTGATTACATTTAATTTTTGAATTACATGGACTTAAATACATTTTTGAAAACTTAGCCTTTTGAAGGCATTACATGACCTAGGTGTTCCTGCACCACAAGCTATGGTCTCATGGTTTTTTTCACATCAACGTGATTTGATTCACATTTTTTTCATGTGAAAATTAGCTTGAACTGGATTTTGTATTGTGGAGCTATATTAAGTTTCCACTTCAAAAACTGATGTAACAATGATACAAAATAATGTTTGAGACTACAAGAAGTCATCAAAATGGCTAGTGTACTAAACAAATTATTATGATTTACGAATAATGTTGATAACTCTACTCAGTTGGCTTCTTTTTTCAAAATCATACAAATTGAACCCTAGCTTCAATAGACTCTGTTTATCAAGCTACCACAATTCAAGTTACATTAGGCCCATATCATCGAGACACAACCCGAACAATAGGAGGAATGGCCTATTTCAACATACTACACTCAAACCCTTAAGGGATCGATCTGGTTGAACGTAGCTCAGAGCGATTCCACGTGTTTGGGTGTGAAAGAGGACCATGCCTAGCATAAACATGCCTACTTGGATGTGTTGGAACAGTCTATTTGGTCACACGAGTTATAAAACAAAAATTGCACCACCTTGCAACTTTCCATTGCTTGCATTTGACACTTTTTCAATCAACTAAAAATTAGACACCACGAGAAAACCACTCCAAGATAAAGAAAACCGAGAGAGGTTATTGTAGAGGTGCCCAACATGATCCCATAGGATCAAACAATAAGTTTATAAGCATCATGGTGTCAAAGTAACCTCATGTTGAAGTTTGCAGCCATTTTTCCCTTTGGACCCTTAAGGGATCGATCTTGTTGAACGTAGCTCAGAGCAATTCTGCATGTTTGGGCATGAAAGAGGACCATGTCTAGCGTAAAAATTCCAATTTGAACGTGTTGGAATAGTCTATTTGGTCACACGAGTTGCAGAACAAAAATTGCACCACCTTGCAACTTTCCACTGCTTGCATTTGACACTTTTTGCATCAACTGAAAACTAGACACCACGGGAAAACCACTCTGAGATAACAAAAATCGAGAGAGGTTATTATAGAGGGGTCCAACATGATCTCATAAGATTAGACGAGAAGTTTATAAGCATCACAATGTCTGAGTAACCTCATGCTGAAGTTTGCAACCATTTTGCCCTTTGGACCCTTAAGGGATCAATCCAGTTGAACACAGCTCAGAGCGATTCTATGTGTTTGGGTGTAAAAGAGTACCATGCCTAGCATAAAAATTCCTATTCAGACACATTGGAATAGTTTGTTTGGTCACACGAGTTGCAGAATGAAAATTGCACCACTTTGCAACTTTCCATTGCTTCCATTTGACACTTTTTCCATCAACTGAAAATTGAAGACTACGAGAAAACCACTATGAGATAAATAAAACTGAGAGAGGTTATTGTAGAGGGGCCCAACATTAACTCATAGGATTAGATGAGAAGTTTATAAGTGTCACGGTGTCCGAGTAACCTCATGCTGAAGTTTGCAACCATTTTTCCCTTTGGAACCTTAAGGGATCGATCTGGTTGAATGTAGCTCAGAGCGATTCTGTGTGTTTGGGTGCGAAAGAGTACCATGAATAGTGTAAAAATTCCTATTTAGACACGTTGGAACAATCCATTTGATCACACGAGTTGCAGAACGAAAATTGCACCACTTTGCAACTTTCCACTTCTTCCATTTGACACTTTTTCCATCAACTAAAAATTGGAGACTACGGGAAAACCACTTTGAGATAACGAAAACTGAGAGAGGTTATTGTGGAGGGGCCCAACAAAATCTCATAGGATTAGACGAGAAGTTTATAAGCATCACGGTGTCCGAGTAACCTCATGCTAAAGTTTGTATCCATTTTGCCCTTTGGACCCTTAAGGGATCGATTCGATTGAATGTAGCTTAGAGCGATTCCGTGTGTTTGGGTTGAAAGAGTACCATTCCTAGCGTAAACATTCCTATTCAGACACATTGGAACAGTCCGTTTGGTCACACGAGTTGCAAAACAAACATTGCACCACTTTGCAACTTTCCACTGCTTCCATTTGACACTTACAAGTAGTAAATTAATAAGAACCGTTGTGCATATACTTACAAATTAATCCAATGAACTATCTGGTTCTTCTCTACTCTTTATTGTGTCAAGTATTGCCTTATGGTCAGACTCACGGACCTTCCACAAGGTCTTGTTCAAAGGTCTACCCCCATATTTGCTCAAATGAACATTTGATGCCGTGACAAGGTTTGAGTAATGAAGAATCTTACAATGCGTGTCAAATTCCTCAAACAACCAATGTTTAACACTCTTATGTGGGTACCTTCTTAGCCATGTTCCAGTAATAACAACTGAGTTTGTAGGGTATTCAATTTTTTCTCCATCTATAATTGGGGCTTCTAATTTCCTTTTTGCCTCAACACAATGACACAAGTAATAGTCTGTACCCTCTTCGTTGTCTTCATCTGCAATAACTACATAAACATGCCTTGCATTTATATGTGTGACATATCTCTTGAAATTAGTCAACATTATAAATACAGTACAAAGTAAGATAACTGTAGACACGTCAAATTAACATTATGCATATGCATCCGCTCATTCATAAATCAAATTCACATTGATCCATTCAATAGGAAAATCAAGTTCATCATCCATTTAAATTAAATAAATTAACTTTATTTGATTTAAGCCTACCATTACCTCATTTAAATACATCAAATCCTAACATTTCATTAATCCACCTTTATCTTGCATCATCCCTTTTGATTTAAATAAATCAAATATTTGAGTCAAATTGGTCAAACATCCTAAGCATCATTAAACTAATCTAACCATGATTAAATGCTAATCCTAACCACTTGCATTCTCTAGATATTGCCACTTGCACCAATAAATCAATATATTGATTTATTAAATCAACATTTTCACTCAACATGGCATCTTCCTTCAAATTTTAATTCAAAAGCAAGTGGACATGTACATCCAACAAGTCATTTATGAGCTCTTACATGGCTCTTACATGTCCCTTGCACAAGTCAAACTCAACATTTATTTCACAATTTGAATTTGAAATTCCCCCCTCTTGGGCACATTTCCCAAATCTTGCACATCCTCAAGCCTATCACAACTTGACAAGTGGCCTCTTCCTATTGGCTTGATCTTTGTCCCACATTCATCCATTTGGCTAATCTCTCATCAAGAAATTTTTTAAATAGAGGCATCATTCTTCAACAAATCATCCACAAAGCTAAAACAAAGTCACTCTCTTCATTTGAGAACTGATTTTTCCCATCTTATCATCATCATCTAGCTTATCTATCAAGGATTGGGAAAGGGCTATTTTCAACAATAGCACCAATCCACTATGAAATGAAGTTTTGATTATGTTTATATGCTTGCATTTCATTATCTTTTTTTTTATCTAGTTTGCATATTTTATCATAGTCAAGTATTTCATAGGGATGTTAAATCTAATGTTTTTCAAAAGACTAACATGATGATATTATGTTAAGATTGTTAACCATTTGCAGATTTGACATCCACAAAATGGCCCTAGAAGGAGGGCTCATTTCACCATTGGATATATATGTTATTAACATTTCTAAATTTGATTGATGTTTCATTATTTTTTAATATCATCATCATTGTCATCTTCTATATGCACTAGATTTCTAAAATCTGATAGGGGTGATGTTGATTTAGCATAGATCCAGAATTAATGTTTATATATGATATGCTCCTAACATTCCTAAATTTGATTGATATTTTGTTGTTTCTAAATATCATCATCAATGTCTCTATACAATTCTTGTTTTGGAATTCCCATGCATGCCTGAGGTATTTAACGATTGATGTTTTTGTTTCTTGCTACACATATTGAGAAAATAGCTCACAATATCTATCATATTTGTGTCTAATGATTTGTATAGCAGCAAATAGAGCAGTTACCTTTCCCCAAATTTGAAATTACATAAAACATCTAACAAAGTTGCTCCACGTTTTATGGATGTCCATACCCTATTTCAAGTCACTCTAGTTTTGAGCATCTCATGTACATGTCTGTCAAAGATTTTCCAACAATAATATTTGACAAAGTCGCTCCACATTTCATGTTTTTCATGGTTGTCCATGCCCCATTCCAAGCCACCAATGTTGGAAGTAGGCAGAAGGCATGTTGAGAATGGTTGTGAAATTTGGATTTTTCTCCCGTGTTTCTATTTGTTTGAGAGCTTTTAGATCATTTCAAATAATTTTTTTTATGTAGGTCAAGCAATCTTTGTGCTCCTATAAGATATTGTGGGCAAAGAAACTTTAGACCAACATGGTCATGATGCAATGAGCAACAACAACATCTCCGCAACTTAATTGCATATTGCTTTAAGATACGAAATTCACAGAACTGATGATCGAGCACTACAACAATAGTCTCCCGGGGAACCTATCGTTGGACCCCGATTTGAGTGTGGACTATAGTTCCAAAGGCGTGGATATCGCCATGGCTGCCTACAGCTCAGAGCTTCAGTACCTGGCCAACCCCTTGACAACCCATGTCCATAGTGCTGAGCAACACAACCAAGACATCAACTAAGTGTAGCTTGCATAATTTTTTCCTTACTAATGGATGCTTTTCCATATGTATCCTTGTACATGCAATTAATAGAGTACTTTAGAGACTCAAAAAGAAAAAATAATGATGGTGAGTGCGCATCAGTAAAGATTAGGTAAAAAAAAATAATTTAAAAGTCTTCATTTATTTCTATGGACAAAATCTTTTTTGGTCGAATTATTGATCTTCTATAGGGTTCGAAGTATCTTGTCGGCCTTTTCTGATAGTATATCTCCTCAACAGGCTACTTTTGCTTAAAAATCTTTAAACATTATGTCAATAGGTTTGTAGGATTTTTTGTTGCTTCCATTCAATGGCTTTTAAGGCACAACTTTTACACTTTTCATTTGCATTGGTTTGGAATCTGCTCACATGGTATTTAGGCACCAACTTCACTTGCATTCGCTTGGGAAGCTTTTATACGCTGCTGTAAGTTTTGAAGCTAAGTATGGAGGTGTACATATCTACTAAAGCATAATGTTATTACCGTCCAACATTAATGAGGGCTATGTAGGTTTAGTTAGGTGCATGCATTAGGCATTTTTACATCTGTCCTTTAATAATGAGTGATCCAACTTCCTATCCTTATGTCTAAGTCACTGCCTGGGCGACCAGTCTACTATCAAATCGAAGCAATAAAATCTGTGAAATAGACAAAAAATCCAAGTAGAGACCTGATATGGTGCGGCATTAAAGATTAAGTCATTGTATTGTTTTATATGTTTGGGATTTGGGCAAGGGTTGTTTGTGTTCTTATTATGACAAGACATTCATAATTCTGCATTCTATTTCTACCTATCAAAATGTGTTGGCTGGATGCTAACTTTTCACCTGTCACTTGCAATAATTTGATGGAGGCACACGTCTTTAACACATGATGCAAGTACACCTGTCAAGCACATTAAATCCAACCTTTTGCAAAACTTTTCATTTGTGCATTTCTTACAAATCTCCTCTTCTTTGCACTTGACAAGTTGCAGTTGCTTTTAAAATTCAAAAGTCTTTGGTGCGTGCATTTGATCATTTAGCCACATATGGCTTTAATTAATGATTTTAGTAACTAATTTGAGGGGATACATTTTTATTTATTCATAGATTCTCTCATACTATATCATCATAGTTATTGATTCTATAATAAATGTCATAATTTATATTATCACTTTTATTATGATAGTCAATATTTAAGATTGAGAGAATACTTTTTGAAAGGTTATCATTTATGGTTGATAAAATTCATGGGCTTGCAAAGTTTATCATAATGAAAGTTGACATTTAATCATTTAATCATATCATTTTTTGTGAATTATGATAAGGGAAGGAATAGGTCTAGCAAGTGTGATGTCTTTTCAATGAAATCAATATCAAAGCATGATTCACTTATTAATCATTCTTTTACTATCATAGTCATTCAAATCTTTGTCCTTTCATTTGGGATAATGTTATTATGTGAAGTTGATAATCAAAATGAGTTTGATATCTTGATCCTCACATGAGTGTCTTTTATTTTATAGGTAAAAGGAAAATGAGGAATAGGAAAAATAAGGAAAGCGAAATGAAAACAAAGGAGAAAGGGCAAAGTGAAAAGCAAAAGGGAAACAAAGGAAAAAAAAGGTGTAACGGACAAGCAAGGAGAATGGATCTTCATTTGAAAGAAGCAATATTTGGAGGAATCTTGGAGAATGGAGCATTAAATTCAAAGTTTATAAAGTGTTTTTTAATGCTTAAGGGCTTCCATTTCATGCTTTAATTTTCTGTTAGAAGCCAAGTAGATCATTGTTTGTTTTCAAAGTGGGATTAAAATTGAACCTTAGAAATTGACTAAACTTTACTTTTGGGCTAAAATTGAGCGAATCCACTTCACACTTCATCTTGGTGCATTAAAAAGAATCGAAATCATTGCTTTGAGGCTTAAAATGAACATGTGTTTTTCATGTTTCGTAATATCTTATTCAAAGTAATCTCATCTAAAAAGGCATATGCGCTTCTCTCATGCTTTACGACAATATTGAGAATCAAAAGTCTTTTTTTGGTGACATTAAGTTGCATAAAATATTGCCTCCACATTTTGATTTGGGTTTAAAATTGAACAAAACACTTTGCGAGTGTGAGTTAGGTATATCACGTGTGTTCTCCCTTTGTTTCTAAATGAAGGTTGATCGAACTATGGATGTGCTTGCTTGCTAATGTTTACCTTTAGAGGGGCCTGCCTAAGAGACATCCAAAAGGAGAACTCAAAGGCGACTCCAACCGGTTTTTCATTTAGACCGGTATATAAATGGATAAGACTAAACTATCAAGTCCTCATGGTATGTAGGCCTTGGCTGTACAATGTCTTTCAGAATGAGGCACTACCGTAAAATGTATAAGAGCCCCTAGTAGGATTGATTAAATCCTTTAGTGGCTTGCTGGAGGCTCGTAAGGTGCCATGTCCCTGATGTTGTGTCATTAAGAACCTTGTTTGTAGTTGCCAACCAGTCCATCCAATGAGTTTATCAAAGTGGTGCATTGGAACTTGGATTCCAAGAAGTTACTTGCCATGTCCAATCTTGGTTAGAATATAGAGGTTAAGACTTCATTCTTAACATACCTTTATATTTTGTCCTTGGTTGCATGTAAAATCATCTCTTCTATGAAGGGAATGAGGCAAGCTCACTAAGAAAAATGTACCAATTGAGCTAGGATGTCATATTGCTTGTGGTTTGAAAACATAGTGCTTTAATCGAAAACATTGGAAAACAAACATTCAACGAATCATCAAAATTGCAAACCCTTTAGGAGAGGAAAATATCCTTGAAAAAATTCACATGTTATTGCTTTCCCTTGGGATTCGTATCCTTAGAGGCTTCTAAACATTTGGATTTCATCTCAATTTGCTTCTACTAAAGTCAACTTTAGGCAACTTTTTCCTTGATGATTTCCACATAATACACTTTGTGGGATGAAAGGGAATTAGGATAATGGACATTCAATTGAAAACCTAATCAAGAGTGTGTTTGTGGTAAAAATAATCCATTAAGCAAAGATTAATTCAATTGGACCCCACATATGTGCTTGGCATTTTTTGGTCATATGGTTTTCATGCAAACATTGGTCTTTTGATTTTGAATTACTCTTGGGGAAATGCATGTTCTTCACTATCTTGGTCTTGTAAACAAGTCCTTCCTAGGTTCATTTAGGATCAAATCAAACACTTCATTCATCCAAACATTTATCATCTTCATCCAACCAAACAAATTTAGAGCTTTGAAAACATCATTCTAGACTTGGGTAAATCATCAAACCAAAAAAAAATCACCTTGTTTAGTTAGGTGTATGGGAACACATCCTTTCTCATACATTTAAATTAGCACATCCTTTGAGAAAATTCATCCTACTTGATAACATCTTACATCTTAGGTTTTACAAGTTCATTATCCAAATCCAATCAAACCAATCAAATTCAAACCCTAAGTATAACATTGATCCAAAGTCCCTAAACATTCAACACTCATATCATTTCCCCTTTTCATCCTTCATCTCATCATTGGTCCTAAGAGCCTTAGAGGTCACTTTTGCAACAAGCTCAAAACACAAGGAGAACATGGAATACAAACTTGATCCATACATCATGAGTAATCCAAATCTATTGAACGCTCAAAGCCTTCCAATGCCTATTGATTATCAAAACTCACACTTATACAATCCATACATGGGATCATTGCCCTCGACAAACATCAATGGTACAACAAGTGTGAGTATTCCCAAATCAAAGATTGGAATACATTTCCTGATGGTAAATCTAAATCCAAACCTACAAGTCTGTCAACCGAACAATCAAAGCATGAGCCTTCAAACGAACATCGTCATAACACCAAATCCTTATAAGCCAAATGAGAAGGTACCAAGCACAAGTTTTCGAAACATGAATCCAGAAAACTTTGGGATGGATACATTTGAAAATATTACAAATATTCCAAACATGAGCAATGGTCAATTTTAACCTATCATGCCAAATTTGAGTGTCATGCCAAATCAAAACATTGTCCAAAATCAAACACAAGTACACACTCCAAATTTGTTTAAACACAAGCCAAATCAACTATATCAAGGGAGTCAATATTGAAATCAAGAACAAATTTGGATAGATCAAATTGCTACACTTACCAAAATAGTTGAGTCATTACGCCAAGAGACATCTCCACCGCCATTACCCATATCAACATCATTCCTTGGTTTAGGGATTCCTCCTTTACCTAACACTAATCATTCCATCCAAATCAATCTACCTAACACCAATTAAGCCATCACATCAAATCCTTTGAATATACCATCGACATCACACCAATAGATGGTATTCAATCAAGCAACAATGTTGATCCCAACAAACCAAAACATGGTCTCCCAAGGGCCTATCACCTCAGTCATTCCAACCATCCCTATCACCTCGATCACTCCAAACACCCCTATCACACCCATCATATCTCAACCCATCACTACCATGATTGCTCCAAGCATAACTCAACCACTTGTCACTACATCCAACATGATTCCAAATACACCACCACTAACACCAAAACCAAGTGCAATAAGTCAATATTGTAACATCGCACTAAAAGCTCACCAGGCCTACCAAAAATCCATCCAACCATATCTAGCCACACAACAAGCAACACGAGCTCAACAAGTGCAACATGCCTCTCAAGCTTCCCAAATCTCTCAAGCTACCCAACAAACACAAGCACAAACAAAAAAAATGACAACTGTTGAGAACAAGGATCAAGATCAATCCATCACTAAGCACCTTGAAGTTGTGTCTACTCCATCCAATGATCAAATCAACATATGTCAAAAGTCACTTTTCAATCATGATCAAAATCCACCAACAATACCCAACAATGATCCAATCCAAGAAATGTCAACATCATTTGACCTTATGGTTGAAAACATTGGAAATCCCTTCACCACAATTGTTGAAAATAGCGATCAAGCTCTCTCCATCGAGGATCACATTGAATATTTTTCTACATCATCCAATGATCAACTCATCATACATGAAGAGCCACTTTTTAATGATCTATTTCAAGGAGTGTTAGGATTATTTGATCCTATTGACATAATGCACGATCCATTCACCTATGATCATGTTGAAAATGTCTCTACATCGCCTTGTGAGTTAGAGGACATATCTCAAGAATTTATCCCAAAGCATAATCAAAATCTTTCACCAAGGTCTAGCAATGGTCCTTTCCAAGACATATTGACATCCTTCGACCTCATGGTTACAGATACTGAAGGAACCCTAAACTTGATACTTGAGGATATTGAACCACTTACCATGTCTAATGAAAACATCCAAGAACCCTTTGTAAGAAATCCATCCTTTGAAAATGACCCATGTCAAGAACTTGATCCAAAGCATGTCGAGAGCAAACCCGAAATCTTTCGAGACTGAGAATTTGTATCTTCAAGATACTACAATAATCTAATGGAAACTCTCCTATCTATGCAAGATGATCATATCTATGTTGAACATACTCCTCCATCTACCCATGAGATGCTTTATGTGGATGGACACGTAGATGATCTTCATTCAGAATAGGATTCCTTTACTCCTGATATTATTACAAAAAAAGAGAAGAGTATTGATTCCTACAGTCAAATTGAGTTGTCAACATCAAGATCAGATGTATCAAAAATCTAGATTGAAGACATTAGGGATGCAAATATCCAATATTATCCACTCAAGGAAACAAGTTCGACAAAATAGGATAGTTCAGAGTTAGCAGAGCATCCAATCGAAATAACATCATCTATGATGGTCATTTATCAGAGAATGCATTATAAGAAAGAGCTCTCGAAATAGGAAAAATCAAAGCATGAAGGTACTACTTCCACAATACTGGGGGCAACTTCGTCTCAAGCAAATGTCAACATAGGGAGTGTGAAGAGTCCTTATGATGAAACTAGTGTCAATACTACAACCAGCCATGCCATGAATCTTCATCCACCCATCACCCCATCCACAAATTGGGACCAACATCAAAAGGAAGATTTGAATCAAAGTACGAAGAACATTATCAAAGCAAAAGAAGCTGAGAAGCATAATGGAAAAATCAAATACGCATGGATACCAAAACATACAAAGAAAGATCATCCCTATCAAACTCCATCAGTCAAAGAAACTATGGGGAAAAATAAAAAAGGGAAAAGTATCCATCAAAGATGTCCGCAAAAGAAAAATCAAGCTTTTCAAGCGACATATAAAGTATATCAAGCAGTTGGTCCTAATTCCATGCACACCTTCGTATCCACCCATCATTGCTCATCTTCCCAAGTTTGGAGAGTCAAAGATTCCAAGCTGTCAACCAATCCATCTCTTATCCCTAAACACACTCCATCCATGCCTCCACACATGATATCCAATTCTCACATTGACCATATATTGGCAACAACCCTTCATCATAAGGATCCTGAAGGCACCCTATCGTGATGTACGCATAAAGACAGAGTTAACCCTGACATCAATAAAGCAGATCAAGAATCTCAAAAGTTGCATTCAAGTGCATTTATCTTAGCAAAGAAACTCCTTCAGGCAGGACATCGATGGCACATTATGATAGGGGCATCTACATTAGCAACACCTTGTGATTCAGCATGAGTTTAAGATCTTTCAGAAAAACCAAAAAAAAGAAATCAAATAAAAAATATGAAAACCCAAAAAAAATTAGAAAAAGGATTGAAAATAGTAAAGATAAAAAATCATCCTCTAGTGAAAACCACTACGGTGGCACTTTGGGCAAGACCATGATAAAAACCTGGCAAACAGGCGTCATGTGTGGAATCAAGCATCTACGTGCACCAGTTCAGGTGAAAGCATCTTATCCCATCCATAATAAAATCCAACATTCCATCCATCTCAGCCATAATAAATCCATTCATCCCGAGCCATTTATCCAATCCATGTGCATATTTCTACATCCATCATCCAAGTTATCTTGATCTTGAAAAATTTTGGTACACACTTTACGCTTGCTTACAATAAACATCTTGAGATGAGTCATTTTCATCGATACTATCCTACCTAATGTTATCTGAGCCATGAAGCATTAACCAAATGAGCATTCTTTATCTAAGCACCTTATCTTATCATAAGATAATCCATATCCATCCATCCATACACCTATCCAGGCATCCATCCATGACATTCCATACATTGCTAAACACTGGGGGAAGATATGTACACCTTGCCTTAAGAATAAATCTTGGTCTATGTCCTCCAACTTATGTGGTGATCCGAACATTGGAAAATGTGAAACCAAATTGGTCAAAGCATTTGTGAGCCGAATCCAAATCACTAGCCCATGGCATATTTTAACAGGAAGATGTTCCTTATCAAGCTTCATCTTTCATCGAACATCAATCCAAATAATCACTATCAGTCGCATCTAATGCATACTTCAACGTCACATCAAATCATCCAAAACATCCTTTTGTTCCAAATCAAGCTTCATCAATCCTGATCAATTGAATCCAATCAATCCATAATCTTGGGATATCCTTCTTGATCATTGTGTTGCTTAACACTATCCTTGCATTGTTGTGTATCCTGAACAATGTTATCATCATCATCATCATCAATCCATCGATATGATCAATCAACCTTAGCTTGGTTTTCAACAATATCCCAAAATAGAGAATTGATATCGTCACACATGTCCATATCCAAATCATCAAAATCATGCGAAAATCCAAAAACATTAGAAAATCAGAAAATCCAAAAACATTCAAAACATATCAAAATACAAAAACAAGTCGAAAACAAAAACATCAAAAAAATGGAATCCGAACTATGTCGTCTCTGAGCTTAAACGTAGGCAAGGCTAATCTTTGATCAGCCCCCGAGACATCAAAATCCAAAAACATTCGAAAAACATCAAAATCCAAAAAACATTTGAAAAAGCATCAAAATCCAAAAACATTTGAAAAAAAACAAAATCCAAAAAATTCATCAAATCTCAGGAAACCCCAAAACATCACAAAAATAAAAAATCGAAACATTTTAAAATCTTGAAAATACCAAAAAAAGCCTCAAAACATTCCAAAAACGTCAAAAACATCCAAATATTTGAAAAAATCCATCTGTCTCATCTCGCTTGCACTCGCAATAATCAATCATCCATAATAAACTGATCATCACCTTCATCCTTTGGAAAAACAAATAGAAATAATCACAACAATTAGCAAAAGCAAGCTTCAACCGCAAAATCAAAATCAAAACAACAAACCTTCAAAACAAAATAAAACTCTTGATCATTTTCAAACATGTCAATCAACCTCATATCAACAGCCTATCAATCAACTTATCAAACCATCATCATCCTATATAATGCATGTCCTAGGATATATCGTTCCGACAATGGGCATCATTTTGGATATCACTTTGGATTCTTATCCTATCAAAACAAATCCCTTTGGCTAGAGGTATGAAGAACATTGACTTGTTTGTGTGCTTGATCTTTTCTTTTGATTTATCTTATTGCGCTCATTCCAAGGACCTCTTGATGATATCCGAACGAAGAGTTTAGAGAGATAGGAATGGGGCAACGATCATTATCTTTTTGTCTGCTGTGCTTGTTGGATGTTCTTATAAAATAACTTGAAGAATACTTGCTTTGTTAGGTATGTCCTAGCAAGGTTTCCGTATGTCAAGTGTGAACAAGAATACTCCTATCTACTTGTTGAGTCAAAGTCCATCGCACTAGGTACAATGCCATCCTAGTGGAATGTAGGTCAGAGTGATTCCGCGTGTTTGGGTGTGAAAGAGTACCACGCCTAGCGTAAAAATTCCTATTCAGACACGTTGGAACAGTCCATTTGGTCACACGAGTTGCATAACGAAAATTGCACCACTTTGCAACTTTCCACTGCTTCTATTTGACACTTACAAGTATAAATTAATAAGAAATGTTGTGCATATACTTACAAATTAATCCAATGAACCATCCAGGTTTTCTCTACTCTTTATTGTGTCAAGTATATCTTATGGTCAGACTCATGGACCTTCCACAAGGTCTTGTTCAAAGGTCTACCCCCATATTTGCTCAAACGGACATTGGATGCCATGACAAGGTTTGAGTAATGAAGAATCTTATGATGCGTGTCAAATTCCTCAAACAACCAATGTTTAACACTCTTATGTGGGTACCTTCTCAGCCACGTTCTAGTAACAACAACTGAGCCTGTAGGGTATTCAATTTTTTCTCCATCTATAATTGGGGCTTCCAATTTCTTTTTTTCCTCAACACAACGACACAAGTAATAGTCTATACCCTCTTCGTTGTCTTCATCTACAATAACTGCATAAACATGCCCTACATCTATATGTGCGACATAGCTCTTGAAATTAGTCAACATTATGGATGCAGTACAAAGTAAGATAACAATATGGAATTTCAAATACTAAGCAAGTAGATATATTACCTGGTTGAACTAGATCCAATACATGGTCAAAGTCGGCCAATGATTCCATTCGTGTTAGTTCCAATGCCATTGGAGGGTGATGCGTGTGAAGTGGGTTAAGATAACTTGTCAATCATTTGTCAACCCACTCCCCTAACAATCATTCTAGGCTTGCATTGTACATGAAGAACAAAAGCATGCCATCTTACGTGTATCGATACTCCATGAACCTGCATTTGAGCTAAGGAAAGAGTGCAACTCACTCGATCCTATTAGTGTACAACAATCCTCATATGGTGCAATGTTAGTATCATCCATCAACAAAAAAAATCTATGAATTGAAGACATACCTTCATTACCTGGACCCATCGAACCATTACACCACTCGACGATTGATCTTGCATCTGTCAATTGTGCACTGTCTTTATACTTTAACTCTTCTCATGCTAATGCTCTTTTCACACATGCTCCTGCATCGTCATGCTCCCCCTTTCCATGTCTAGCCTCACAAAAGTTCCACAGATGTTGAACACTTGTAGTGAGATGCATCCTGCACAATCAATAGAACATGCACGCATTCTTGAACTATGATGTACAGTTATTTGACCATATTATATGCTAACCATATGATATGCCCCTCTAAGCCAAATGATTGTAGAACATCTAGAAGCAACCTTGCACAAACTTTGGAGAATGTGTGTGATCATCACTAATATAAAAGTGATACTCCCTCAATACCTTCCTTTCGACCTTTGTACTTTTAGCTGCATGTATGAATGCTATGTGCACAAATATCAAAACCTGTGTGGAGTTGTAATAATGTGATTGCACCTCACCCTGTAGTTGTAGAGTGTAGTTCTTTCCAAAGTCAACCACTGATACTATGCTACCAAGTGGAAAGATGTCCTTGAATAGCTTGAATTTTGTGTCCAGCCATTAGGCTCTATGGGTATCCCTTGCATACTAATACACTAGATTCTCACAAAACATGGACATGAATTGATACATTAGAATCTCCTGAATAACTAACTCACACTTTTTTGCTTCAAACCCATCTTTTGTAGCATATGCCACTGTTTTATACTTCCCGAACTCTACTAGTTTTTGTCCCACCTCATATGTGCTTTCCATATGTTGACATACTAGCATTCATTGCAAGCCACCACAATGCTCACATGAACCATCCAAGCATGCTGTCCTATAGAATATTTGGCCATCCTCTATTTCACATAATTTTTTTGATAAGAACTCTCTTGAAGATTTTGGTGGGGCTTCTATGCCACAATCCTGCAAAACATCGTTAGTATGCAAATGTAAACATAGAGAATGATAAACATCATAATGGTTAGAGAATTAAATATGTAGTTTACAACAAAAAGTAGTGCGTGTGTGATTTATCTTGACATAAAAGGTTTAATCATTTCAAAAAATCTTTGAGAAATACTAATTTGAGGATAAGAGTTTTGAAATTTATGAAAAAATTGGGTTTGAGTCAGTATCCAAAAAATGCTTTGGATGTGGCTCACGGTTTCGACTATCGATTCTCCTTCTTACAACATCCCTTTGATTCAGAGATGGCCTTGTATTATTCTTCCAAGAATCTTCAATTAGTGTTCTCAATGCTTCAACAACTTTTTTATCTTTGTGTGGCAGTCTCCTCGAGAATGCCCATAATTCATTTGAATCGGTGCCCTCAATTCTTTGCCACCTTTGAATGGATTTTGATAAAGTTTTTCTACTAATTCCCATTTGTTCACTTGTCTTTTTAATGAGGCTAGATCTCTTTGTTTGATAGCTTACCAAAGTTGATGTAATGACAGGTTGGGTGACATTACTATCCTTTGAGCATGAGGTCTTACCCACACTATCATAAGCATCCATTAGATTCTTCACAATAGTGTTTTCACTTGATGCATTCAATGTTCTCAACCCAAGAGTCTTCATGATGTTTTGTACTTTAAACCCCGCATCATTTGAACAAATAGTTGACATCTTGTAGTCTCATTTATCCTTTCAAAGAAAATTTGCCAAATCTTATTAGCATATCTTCTACAAGTGCTCGAATCTTACCTTCCATGTGCTGCAAAATATCCTCATCAATATTAATAAAAACTTTGGCTTTCTATGCAAAATTCTAGGTGGTGTTCTCTTAGGTACATACATCTCAACATTAGCAATTTCATCAATATTTAATTGAGGTGGGCTAGATTGCATACCTTCGATCGAGGGTGGAATAGAAAACATACCTTGAGGTTCACATGGGGATGATGGAATACCTTGTTCCTCAACTCTGAGTGATGATGTACTCTGAACTTCAGATGTGGTGGATGGTATCCAACCATACTCACTTGTGGTAGATGGTGTCCCTCCATATTTGCTTGTGCTTAATGGTGTCCCTTCGTATTCACTTGTGGTAGAGGGTGTGTCTCCAAATATGGTATCCGCATCTCCCTTAGCATGACTCTTTTGCATTCATGCCCTTTGTGCTACCAATTTCTTTTCTCTTTTTGACAGTTGAGGTTCCTCTTCAACTGGCTTGTTTTCATCAATCGTTCCCAATTTATGCTTTTCACGATATTCCCTCATCCTTTTTTTCTCTTTATCTCTGATGGCTTGGAGTTGATCATGTGCTAGTTTTTTCCTTTTAATAGTTTGTTCTGCGAAATGACGAATAATTTTACTTGTGCAAAAAGTGTTAAGATGTCAAATTAACTAATTGAAAGCTTTGGAAGCATAACTCAATGAAAGCTTTGGAAGCATACACAAAGAAAGTCAATGAAAGCTGGTTTGTATAACTGTTTGACAAAATAACTCAATCATAGCTTTGGAAGAGTACACAAAGAAATTCAATTGTTAAATTTAACAAAATTCCTCAAAGAGATGTGGTTTAAAAATGTAATAGGAAAGTGTGTCGAATTGTTTGATTTAAAATGTCCATTGACAACGTAAGGTTGTAACATGACAAACTGGTGCAGGAGCACCTAGGTCATGAAATTCCTTCAAAAGGATAATTTGTTCAATTTGTAGTGTTCAAGTAAATATGATGGGTGAAGGTCATTAAATGATGAATTTCAATGTATTTTCACCATGAAATAGGTCACTAGGTGATATTATTGAAAAGCTGCTTTTTATAACAAAAGTTGTCAATTATTGTAAAAATTTAAAATTGCACAAAAGAAGGAAGGTGAAGAGTCTTTTTTGTGGAAGGGTAAGGAAGGGTTGAAGAAGATGAAGAGGTAGTTATTTCAATTGATTTAGACACCTTTAAAAAGAATTGTAAGCTCGAGAAAGGCAGATCTTGTATCCCAAAAATCCATAAAAATTAATAAAAAAATCTCTGCTCAGTTATTTTGGAAAGCTTTTCTATTCTTGTTTTCAGGTTGCGTAGTGATTCAAGCATTCTAGATTTGATTCTTGTCAAGGAAAGAGACTTCTTTCATTCTTGAAACTTGTAGGAATTGTAATTCAAATAATCAATCTAATTTGAACTTAGTTTCCTAAGTCTCAGTCTGTGGTTTCCTTAGAATTGTTTAGAGAGTCTAAAAAATGATTCTTAGCCATTCCACTGATGTAGGGCTAATAGGTTAGTGGAATGAATCATATTTAGTTTCTTTTCAATGTGAAGATGTGTGTGGTAGGGGTAGATAGAAATAAGAAGATGGGATACTGTTGCATGAACAAAATTCTGAATTTTCTCATTCAAAAAAATGGTCTTTTCAAGTAGGGTTTGAGGAAACAACATGTAGAGGAGCTTAGAAATGATTTCAAAATAATTTTCAGACATAATGAAGTATGTTTCAATTGTTGGGAAGAGTATTAGAGGTTTTGCAAATGTTTCATTAAAGAAACCCTCATGGTTGGTGTGTTTTCACCCTATAATCAAATGTTTACTGATTTTGTGTATTGATGGGCATTTCCCATCTTGAAACTTGTTTATTTGTGAGTTTCTACACATGGCCTAAGACTGTTTGCAGGTTTGGTGGATTAGTGAGTAGTTATATGATGACTTGCTTTGATAAATTGACCTATTTAAGGGCTTTTACCAGTAGACAACATGTTGGTTCTACTCTATTTTGTGAAATAAGTGTATAAAATTTTATAGTATGTTGAAAAGGATCAAAATAGGCCTGAGAATCTGTATTGGGATTGTGTAAATGCATTATGATAGAAAAGGAACCACCCAATTAGATGGAATGTTGGCCTCCTAGAGATATTTGGCATTGTTTGCTAAAAATAGAGAATATGTAGAAACAACGAAAGGAATGTTGTTAATTGCTTGGGAGCAGTCTCATTTGTGATGCCACAGTTGTGTCCATGCTTGGTAATGTTTTGAAGGTAGATTGTGAAAGATTTGATGATTTGGGCATATGTTTCCAATATATGGCAATGGTTTCTTGAATGCAAAGTAGTCAGAGTGTGTCTATACTGATGTATTGGAATATTACAATCAAAACATGATGAAATTGGTATCTTAAAGGTCTGGTGACAGTGTTAAACTAATGCTGCTTGTTGTTGTTACAAATGGTGTTTAAGTGAAGATAGGATGATGGATGTGTTTATTTGAGCAAAGATATCTTAAATGGCTGGGATGATGTTGATTGCAGGTCTAAGGAACAAAGGTGTTTGATTGTTTTTTCCTTGAAGGGGTAAGTTGAGTTGATGAGTGATTGTTGTATTGTTTATGACAAGAACAAAGTTGAAAGTTGATTCTAAAAATTGTTTGCTATGTGGAGATGGTGAATTGGCTACTGATAGCCTTATAACCTGAAATGAAATAAATGGATTTTCATTGAATGAAAAGTAGTTTTGGATGAATTTGACAAAGTTTGTATAAATTTATCTTTTACTCTTTATTGATTTGGGAAGGAAGTTCCCTAAAGAAATGATGTTGTTGAGTCGCTTGGAAATCTGATATTGCATTACAAACAAACAATTTGATCAACATGGAATAAACTAAACAACAAAACTGAAAGCAAGCCATAATAGAATGAAAGAAAATGTACAAATATTTCACATACCTAAAAAAGAAAAGTTTCAAATAGAGGATTTCTACCCAATTATGCAGCCTTTGCTTCTTCCTTCCTCAAACTCCTAAAAAATTTGACTTCTTCAAAAGCTTGTTCCCCTCTAAATTTCAATTGTATATCAATTATCACTATAATTCAAACTTGAATTGATATTATATGCCTCTCAATGTGGAAACTCTGCTATTTCATGCAAAGGTGATGGAATCTCAAAATCATGCATGCACACTTCACTCAATCACCAAAAAGCTACTTTTTGTCGGAGCATGCACAAAACCAGGAGAATATGCAGAATGTGGGACGACATCATGGGTATATTGTGTTTTTTACCATTTTTAGTGATAACGCGAGTACATTATTTAATCCTAAATGAACATATCTCTACTGGTTAATAATGTGCTTTCCTTATTATAAATTTGGTTTTTTTAAGCTCTAGATGGTACATTTATAGGGTAGAGGATTAAGGGTACTAAGGAGAGAGCTAGAGGGAGTGAGAGAGATATACCTGAGAGAGGGAGATACTTGAGATAGAGAGAGATAGAGAGAGAGAGAGAG
>VDFB02101257.1:0-104878 GCA_007258455.2 Sequoia sempervirens | reverse complement strand
ATGATCATCAATCCCACCATTTATGTCACTCAGCCCGAGGCCTATGTTAACATGGTCATGATTACTCCTACCACACAAACCGCACCTAGTTCCCCGGATGTGACATTCACTTCACATGACTTACCCTTAAATAACAAGGCCTCTCCTCTCTACATTCCTACTCGCCTCAATGGCAACATTATGACAAGGGTCTTAGTTGACCTCGTGAACCAAGTGAATGTCATTACAGAAGAGAATTTATGGCTTAATTCATTACATAGAAAAGAGTACGAAGAAACAAAATCCACCATCTGTACGCATGATGGTCTTTGTCTTAAACCAAATGGCTCGATAACTTTGTTCATCTTAGTTGGACCTAGGGTTGTTGACATAGTCTTCAATGTTATTTCAGAATTGGATTTGTTCAGGATGAAGCTAGGCATACCTTGGCTAACTTCTATGAATGGAATCGCCTCCGTTATCCACAAGTGTTTGAAATTCTCCCATGAAGGTGTCGTGCATGTAGTGCATGACATTGGATAATAACCTTTGGTATCCCATAGGGGATATTCATTAGACCACTTTTGACCTACCCCGGTTGGTCTGCTTCCTCCAAGAACGGACCTACTTTACAAGAACTACGTGAAGTATAAGACTGGAGATAAGGGACAACAAAAATTGGCTCTTCCAATTGCACAACATCCAACTGCCTTCTCTCCCCGAAAGGGAAAAGAGAAGCTTTCCTCTTCTCTGGCTACCTCATCCGCATCCCCTTCTTGGGAGGAGTATTGGATGAGAAAACCTGGCCTTTACATGTTAAGTTCGATGATACCTCCTTGGTGTAGACCCAACATCAAGATATCAGATCTCCCTACTGAGCCTCCCAAGCCTTGGTATTATTTGTATGGTAGAAAGAAAGTTCCCCAAAGGGATTTTTCTCTATGACCTCCTATCGCTCCTACTCCCAAAGCAGTAAATAGGAAGAGGCCCACTGTTGAGGCACTAGAGCCGATTCCCCTTATTGTTACCCAACCTACTCCTCCTATTCCCATTCAGGAGTCTATTCCTCCATTGGAAATGGTTGTAGTGGACACTCCCATGGCTGAGTAGGAGCCCTATGATCCTTCACAACCTCTGGTCTCTGGTTTGAAGAGTCACAGAAACCACCTTGCACACAAGCACAAGCGCTAGTGAAAGGCTCTTGCAGCTAAGCAGGCTGCGTTATAGAGAAAGGAAGAGGAGATGACCACCCCTATATTAGGGCCTTCTGTCACATCCTCCTCTCACCTCCCCTCTACTTATGTCTAATCTAGTTTAATCTCTCTTCTAGCTTATGCTATGAGTACGAATGCACTTGACCCCAAGAAGGTGCAAGTGTTCATCACTCCTTCACCGAAGCCACCCTTGTTGATGTCCATTCTAGACGTCCCTCCTTTCCCTAATCCCATGGATATGTTGAATTCTTTGGTAGTATCTATTGCGGTTTTCTCCTCCTCCACTTCCTCTACACCTCTTGCCTCGTCTATGGGGAGTTCGCATCTCCCGACAAAGCATAAGGTGGAGGGTGGTCCTTCCAGCAATGAAGGATGTAAGAGGAGCCCACCTTCTCCAAATGGTGGTCCCACATTGGCCTATTCTATCCTAGTGATGGAGCTAGCCCTGACTTCCCCCAAGTTCGTCATCGCTCTCGAGTCACTCAGTGAGCCTAGTGGTGAATCTCAGGTGCAACCTTCTTTGTCTATAAAGGTAAAACATGACACTCCCATAAAGTGCATGTTTAACTCTCTGGATGAAGTTCCAACCTTGTCAGTGAGATTCACAAAGTCACTAACCTTAGCTCCATAAGAGCTCAGTGGAGTGGACCTTTTGGGTCCCTCTTCCTTATCCCTTGTTGTGGGAGGGTCGGAGGCTCCTCCTCTTAGCATTCCAACACTACAGGCTCATCCTCCTTCCCCCTATGATGATATAGAGTGGAAAGCAAATTCAACCTCTTAGTCGATCAGTGTTAGGGGGGACCTCTTCTTTATCTTTAGATTAGATGAGTGTGTGTGTTGTGATGTGTTCCCCCATGATCATGTTGTGTGTTCCTAGATGACCCTTATCACCCTTGTTGGTGCTTGGATACAAGCATGATTTTTTTGTCATAAACCTTCTTCTTTTTGTATCATCATTCTTCCATGTTTGTGATTGATTTTTGAAAAATTGGGGACGCTGCAAAGTGTTGGGGGAATTTAGGCTTCCCTTCCATGCTGACCCAATTTTTTATTTTTACTTTGTCTTCTTGGGAATTCTTCACATGGTCTAATTTATTAGGGGGTTGACGATAGTTCATTTTATATACTATTATTATACTTACATATATATTTATGAGTAGTTCTGACCCCAAAATATCAGATCACCCCTGTGCCCTTTTTTCATGACGTTTCTTTTAGATTTTCTCTTATTTTTCTCTCATCTTTTCTTGAGTTGTCCCTTTCATGTGTGACAACAAAATTTCTATAATATTTTGATTTTCAAATAATTCATTTGTTGCCAACGAATCTTTTCTCAAGAATCTTCACAAAAAAATTTCAAAGAATATCTTTCTCGACTTGAAACCCTAATGGAACATGTTTCCTTCATCATGGGTTCATAAAGAAAGAAGTTGAGAACCTTTCCTTTGAGGTGGGAAAATTTTTTACCTTCCCCTCACAAGGGGGCATTTTCTTCCTTTCAAATTCCTTGATGAAGTGAACATATTTCAAAAGGATTCCTTAATGATGAATTGATTCGAGAAAGAAACATCTCTCTCGCACTTTTGAATACCGTGTCCCTTGAGTGGACCCTTTCTTCAGGTTGGATTCCTGAGGGACCCCTTTGAAAGCTTTCTAACTTATGTGACAATTTGCGTGACTATTCACTTACTTTCTTGTGTGGCCACTTTCGGACATGTTCTATCTACGGATAGACATGTCACTTTATAGGTGCACTTGTGAAACCACTTTCCAAATCTATGGAGTCCCCTTCCTTGGGTTTCCTCCATGTGAGAGATCTTGGGGGATACCTCCCTGTAGGTCTATGGGCCTATAGGGTGCTTCTTCTAAGCTTCCTCCATGTAAGAGATCTTGGGGGTCACTCCCTTGTAGGTCTGCGAGTCTGTAGGGTTCTTTTTTGGGTTTCCTTCATGTGAGAGATCTTGGAGGACACCTTCCTTGCAGGTCTGTAGGTTTGTAAGGCACTCTTCTGGGTTTCCTTCACGTGAGAGATCTTGGAGGAAACCTTCCTTACAGGTCTGCAGGCCTATGAGGCACTTACTTCTCGGGGCTTCCTTCATGTGAGAGAGCTTGGGGGTTTCCTCCTTGTAGGTTTGTGGGCCTGTAAGATGCTTTCATTTTGTAGCTTCATAGTTATGTGGGGCTATAGAGTCCTTTGCCTACCCAGCGCTTCTGAGCTCACCATATTGCGTTTTGCTTCCTTGATGGTTCAAGTATACATTTATAACCCTATTCACTCTTCGATATACTTTACCAAAGCGCTCATCAGTATTTGTGCTCACTAAAGTGGGGGAAAAATGTATAGGAGCGAATTTTCACCCCTTACTCAAATTTCCCCTTTTACACTTCATCACCTTAGAAAACCAAATCTGAAGGAAAAATTCCACATCAGTAAGTTGTGTCTTTCACATCGATAGAAGAATAACTATTGGGGATGCCCATGTGGCACGTAGATGTCCATGCAATGTACTTATGTCCCTAATGGATTCTTGCATCTGAAGTTGGAAGAGGTGTTACACTTACTAATGGGAATGATTTGCAATGTCCCTCCTCGATCAACTAACCTGAAAATGCCTTATTCTTGCTCATTCTTCCTTCAAATTGATCCATTCTCACTTCATTTCATCCTCTTGCATCCTCTAAGAATTCAATCAACCACTTCACTTTTAAGTAGCATTTTGGCACTCCATAACAATAGCAACAACACTCCATCAACTCCATAAAGCAAGTGTGGAACAAACCATTGGAACAGGGGCTTGAGGTTTCACAACACCTTCCTTCATCATAGCCTAGTCTATGGTGATTGTTCAATCTCTCTTTCTCCTCCATTGGCTAGTGAGATTTTGGTGGAAGTGGTAACATTTCACTCCTCTCCTTTGCGATTTGGTTGAGTAGCTTTTTACTATCTTGTAGTGTTATTTTCATTTCTACTTTTTCTACTTCTTTATCATACTTTTCTCTATCGTTGCTATCTAGTTGTTAGTGGAGGTGGAAACACCAAAACGTGGGTCTAACTGAGGTAGAACCCTATACAGACCCCAACAATTTTCCCTCTTTCTTCTGTGTAGGTGAGAGAATGTTTGGAGCTAGCTAGCGAACGAGCATCTCTGTGAGATTATCTTTGTCATCTTAGCCTTCATATATTTACTTTATCATATTCATTTGTATCTCTCCTACTTCATAGTTTTGTTTTTCTCCTTTAGAAGTAACAAGCTAGGTCGTCAACTTGTTTTATGGTGGTTCGTACTATGTTCTTGGTCCTCTAGTCATACGAACGTCAATGCACCTAAGAGATTCTAGCACACCAGGCTGTCTTCTCGAAATTGTGCTTCTGTCCTCGGGTAGAGAGCTACCAAAAGTATAGTACTGAATCTGAAAACTGGCTCACCTAGCCCCAATTTGGATTTTGGGTCTGAAGAGTGATTGAAGGACTTTATAGTCCTCATCATTCTTGTCCTTTATTTCAAAAAATCCCTTTAGAGTGAGGTGAGTTAGGGTAGCCTTCTTCTCTTGGATCTCTGTGACCTGGGGCCTTGACGTGGTCGGTCCCCCTCTCATACAAGTTGTTTGTGCCATTGAGGATCTCATGGATCATATTGCTACAACAAGAGCTATTTGTCATTTTGATTTTCATTGTCAAGAGATGACTATCTTCATATGATTGGAGATTTTGACATCCTGGATAGCCATAGAGGACTCAGATTCTTTGGTTGAGGTGTTAGGTATTTTTGACTTGTCAATTTTTTATGGAAAATCCTTTATTTAGAGGATGTTTCTGGTCTTGTGCCAAGATGGACACTTTATTGTAAATTAGAGTATTGGCATGATATTATTAGAACAAAATTTCATGATGTGTTCTTCATTTCTATAGATACATGTGTAGATGGATCTTTGACAATGGTGATTATTTCTCTTGGTTTTGAGTATAAATTATTCATGTTCTTGGAAGCTTCATGAGAGTGTGGTGTTGCATTTAGATTTTAGCATGGATTGATTGATTATAATTGCTCATGGATACTTGGAGACTAACATAAGGAGTTTTTTGAGATAATTAATCTTTAGAGGTTTGAATAGAAATTTTGGGAAGCCTTTACCTGGATATGGATGTGAGTTCATGATGGAAGTTTTCAAGAGGATATTATTCTTGGAGAGAGTCATTTTGACTTGTTGTATCTTGGAGGAGCAATCTCATTCCCCATTCTTGGTCTACTTGGAATATAATCATCTGAGAGGTATAGCCCATCCTATATTTAGATGCATTATGTTTAATGCTTTGTCTTCTCATAGAGATGGATCTTGAGCTATGATAAGTTAGTTATGGATGGTTCATTTCAAGAGTGTTTGGCATGGTTATCTCCTTTAGTATTTTGTTTAATTCATAAGAAGTTTAGGAGATATTATTGGGCTTATTCCTAGTTTTTGAAATTGATTTGAATTTGATCTTCTTTTACTTGTAGAAGCTTATATACATGATGTTGATATGAGATATATATGTTTTGTAAATGGTCTAATGATAATGAATGTTTAAAGGTGTTGTTAAGACTTTTTACTTGGGGTTTTGAAGGAGATATTACTTGACATAGATTAGCTCTTTGAGGTGTTGGTAGGACGTGTTTTGTGATATGATTTATAGGTCTTATCTCTTTGTTTCATGGTTAATTCTTGGAGGTTCATTTTCACATTATTTGGTGTGGTGGACTTGGGAAATTCATGGTGACATGTTGTGAGAGGTTATGCACTAGTTTGTGTTACATGTGTAGATCATTGTAATTGTTCTTTATTACTATATGGTTTGATTATAAGTCACACCTTGGTATAAATGTTAATTGGTAAAATTGGCATTGACATGATCTATTTTTTATATTTGACATTAACCAAGTAATGAGAGTTCTTGGATGTGTATGTTCTTAATTGATATGTTTTATATAAGGAGCTTGTGATTGGAGTTTATGGGTTGGATATATTGTTGGAACATGAGTTCTATTACTATTTGGATACCTTTGAGGTATGGATGATTGGATGGATTATCATTTATTATTATTTTTATTTCCAATCATGTGGTTCTTTTAGTTGGATGTAAAGAAATAGGATTATTTATTGTTCTAATTATTTTGTAACATTCATGTTGAATATTATTTTGGAGAAAATTTAAAATTTATAATTGGTTTTTGGTAATGAGTTTGAAGTTGGATATATTGGTGCTTCTATAAATTGTGTGAGAATGATGGAGTTGTGACAAAATCTTGCAACCTTTGTTATCACTTGGATTTTATTCTTTTGTTTTGGATTGGTGCAACCTCACCTTAGATTGTTCATTTTCTTCCATAGGTGGCATGTTGGAAGAAGAATGGAGCTCTTACTTGATGTTATGGACATCTTAGATATTATTGTAGGTACCTTGTTGGAGAATAAGAGCATACTAGAGATTCATGTGGTTTCATGGATGGTTGTGATAATGCTTTTTCATTGATTGGCTACTAGTTGCTAAAATTCCATTTTTCTATTGAATCTTGAAATGTGTTTGATAAGTGGGAGAGTGTTGGGAATTAAGGTGTCTCAACCTTTGCAAAATCCTAAAATTAATTAATTTAATTAATTATTTTATGCCTATGTAATTTTATGTTCATCCAATGATGTCACTTTGTGGGACCTAACATAGTGATCTGTCATCTTACATGGTAGGTGACTAGGATGACATTCATCCTAAATTGGTGGAAATAGGCATCCCACTTTGTGGGCCCCACAATAGGCTATTTCAATGGCATGTTTCATATGTTGTAAGAGTTGAACTATGGCAAATACTATGATAGATTATGACATGTATGATAGTTTAAGAGTCATGACCAGTGGAAATGAGATAGGTGGAAGTCTTGCATGTGGCAAGAACATTTCATGTCAAGTGGTACCTCTTGCATGCATGTATATGTCTTGCATCTCAAGATTGGTTATAGCTTGCATATGCAAGATAAGGTAGGAACCTTGCAAGTTCATCTTTAGGTTTGCATGCTTGCAATGAAGAGGATGATGAAATGTGGCAATTTTAGGTGTATTTCTTAGTACTCTATTAATACAAGTGTTTTCTTGAGGAGTGTAGAGAGGACAATTATTCATTCCAAGTTTATACTACCAATTTTTCTTCTAGAGAAGAAATACATAAATCTCCATATTAGGGCTTTGATATAACAAGTGAATTATAACATTCTTGTTTTTACAAAGTAATGCATTGGTTTGATGCTTTAGAGTGCAAGGTTTTTTACTTGAAAGGTTTTTCCCCTTGTATATTGGCGATTCTTCTCTTTTGTCTATATTTCATTTATTTTTATTATTTCATGTTATAAAAGTGTTTATTTATATGTTGTTATGTTGCTTAAATTCACTTACATATGCAACATTATCTTTCCTCCAAGGTTTGATGTGTTGGTAAATCAACTATGTTTATTTTCAATTTAAATGTATAGTAGTATGTTCTTATATCAAGTAGTTGAATATCAAATAAAAAGGAAACATAGGACACTAGAAGGTGCATACTTGTTCATCTTTCCCTTCCAAATACTATATCCTTAAAAATAAATTAGAAATTGAGTTTAAATCATTTTAAATATTATAACCTTCAACATGCTCACTATATCTAATGATATACATTTCTAAGCATTAAATTCCAACATAGATGATTTCTCTTTTAATACATGAATAAAATCTTCACAAATAAAAAATGTTAGATGTGAAAAAAAGGGTTTCTTGCCTATCTACACATCATATGATGTCTTGTCAACCATAGTTGAACAAGGAAAACTATTCATCAAGTAGAAAATAATACTCATAGTCCAAGCCTAAACACACTAGTCTAATTGTACTCTAAGCAACATCTGTAAAAATTTGTGAATTAACATTTGGTTCATTAATTGTATATTCCCATTTTTACTCATGTATATTGCTAGTTTTATATTACATAATACTTGTGTATACATTAAAATCATCAAATTTTGTAGATAGTTTTTCACGTCCATTAACAAATATCAATAAATTTATCTCCCTATCTAACTATTTCCCAACCAAAGCTATAAATTCCTTGTAATCATAAATTAATATGACATTATAATATGTTTTTAATAAAGTGATCATCCACTAAACCAAACAAATCCATATAAATATGTCTAAATATATCATTTTTCTAGTGCTTATAAAAGGAAAACTAACTCTAATTTGTTTTCCAAACACATAGTGTTGAAAAAATTCAAACTCAATAGAATTTAATCAAAAAAATATCAACCATATTTTTATTAATCATGGTTCAAACACCCTTTCACCAAAGTGGATCAGTATTTGGTGCCAAAAAAATACAATGTTTTACAATTTTTAATTACATTGGTAGAGCTACAAAGGGTAGTAGCTTCAAGCTTAAATAAAATCCCACAATAATATCCCTTCACTAGCAACAAATTCCCCCTAATAATATTTTTAAAGATTCAATCTTATCAAATGTTAGATGTATTTTAAAATCATTCACCTTAACATAGAAAGTATATTTTTTATATGACTTACCTGGGGAAAAGTTTAGTGGAGAATTTGAACACCAATTGGCGAATAATTGAAATCGGGACCTCCAAAAATGTCGGATAGTACAAGATAAAAAGGAGACTAAATCGCCAAGTTTTTACAAAAAAATAATTTTGTCTCGATTAATTTGGCTATGAATTATTTTTTAAACTAATAAATCAAATTTGATTTGCCATGTAAGTGTTGGACACTAGGAACACTGGGAGGGGGGGTGAATCAGTGTTCAATAATTTTGATTTAAAAATAGATCTAAAACCATCAACAACAACAATTCAACTTTATATAACATTAGCAGCACATAACAGATGAAAACATGCAGTCACATTAAAGAACAACATAACACCAGATATTTTACGTGGAAACCCTGTTAGGGGAAAAGACATGGTGGAGATTAATCCACAATGTTTACTTTGTTAAAAGTAAAATAAAATAGGGGAATGCACTTGCATTCAGGCACAATTCCTAGAGCTCACTGCTTAAAAGAAAGAGGCTCACTGCCTTACAAGTATAATAGAATATTACAAAAAAAAATTGAACTGAGAGTATAACATCTACAAATGCCTAGATTCAGTTCCAATGAAGCTTATGATCAGATTTCATATCTCTCAACCGGTTCGCTCTTCTGCTTTGCTTTGCTCTGCACACAAACACTTTTCTTCCCTCAAAATAACTGATCAAAACTCTCTCACTTTCACACATACTACATCTCACACACCCTTACCAAAATTCCATACATCCATACCAAAGTGATTTCCTGATCTTCTTTATATATCCGCTAACCAAAAAATTCAATATATGTCAGCTTCACAACAAAATACAATATTCTTGCTTATGTCGAACCAAATCACAAGTTATAGTTTATACGTACCTACAAAAGTCAGCTAGACTTATAGTAGGGGCCCACACCAAGGTTCAAAAACATAAGATATAGCAAAACAATTACTCCACATACATCCACGATACACAATGTCAAGCATGTTGGCCATAATAGAAAATAAACCATGAATCATGCTACCAAACCTCTTCAGTCGAAATATGTTTAATACAACATAAAAAAAATCTTCACTAGGATAGTGTACATGCTAAGAAAGCTTCCTTGGAGATCCACACCACAAAATAGTGATCTAGTGAAGTGATTGAATCAACTTACCAACCAAATGATTTGTCCTTCACTTTCTCTATCGGAAGAATGCAAAGACTTAGATTCTTTGATGATATGAACACAACTGATATTGTGGACCGAAATGTAGACTCTATTTGCCATCAATGACAACAAAAGTAGCCAAAAATGATCTCTCAGAGCCATATGCCAACAATCTCCCCCTTTGGCATTGATGGCAACACTTAGTGAAAAATTTACTAAGTGTCAAAACCAAAAACTGATCAAGGCAAAAATTTCTACTCCCCCTATGGATGCCAGGAAATTTTTCACTCCATTCTCTCCCCCTTTGAAATCAATGGAAAATATCTACAACATCTTCTTACACTCCCTTTATTATTCCTTCCCTTAGATATTTTACCATACTTTTTCATACTTCATTCTTTCCCCAATGCAAAAATTGATCAAAATTTGACAACTGCTACAAAAATTCAGAAAATTATTTTATACTTAGCTTTCATTTCCAAAAGGAATTTCTTCCAAGAATCCACCACAATCCCAATGGCTATGATCAGGTTGTTGTTCTCTAATGTTTTGTTGATTATTTGAACAAGAGACTCAGGAATAGTTATTACTTCTTCCAACTTTTCTCTAGATTTGAGACTCTCAATCATTTGTTCTAATTTCCCTTTAGTTATATCTTTAACTTTCCAGAAAGCATCAATGAGATTATTCTTAGCAGCATGAAATTTTGTATGCTCAATCTACAAATTATGAACCTTCTTCTTAACATCTCCATTCTTATCCAAAAGCATACTATAAGTTTGACCAATCTTAACAAGCTCACTTTCAATTTCTTCAAGCTTATCCTTGTACTTCCCTACCACATGAAGCCATCTAAGACAATAGTTAAAGATTTTATTTGTTGAATCAATACACTATCTCAGCTCATTCATTTTATTCTTCAGTCTAGTAAGAGATAATCTAAACTGCATTTTTAAATGAGAAATTATTTTGTCTTCCTTCCTTTCCAAGGGAATAGACTCCATAGATATCTTGACACATTCAATCAGTTCTTCTGGGAGAACATACTACATAATCTCCAACTCAATATTGTTATCAATAAAGTGCCTTGCCAGAGTATTTCAATAAAATCCTACTCATAGGATGGTCCATTCAACCATATACTGGATATCTTTTACATACCATCCTCATCCTAAATGATTTGCATTATCTTTGTTTTAAACATAACACTTTCTTCATCTCTGTCTTTGGCTATTATTATTTCCAGTTCATCTAGTTTTGATTAATCTTTGGGAATATATTCTTCAGAAACTTCATTTCTACATCCACAACCACTTGAATTTTCCCTTTTTCTTCGATCTTTGCAGACTTGGGTACCAAAGGAGTGACACCAGCTGTATCTCTTCCTCTCTTCTGCTTCTTCTCTTCTTTTCCAAAATATGATTCTACCTTAGTTATTTTTGTCGGAAGAGGGTCAACACCTTCTCCAAACCTCTCTAATACCTTTCTAAAGAAACTTTCATACACTTGTTCACAATTTTCAAATGAATTGTAATGATTGCAGATTTGCTTATAGACCAGCATATTTTCTCTCCACACCACATTGTCCTTCATTAGAAAACAATTTAGAAAGTACATCATAATACATATTGCCAAAGTACCAAACCTGAATGGGTAGTCAATATCCTTTTTTAATTGAACATTCTCCATCAGTTGATCCTTCATCAGACTACACAAATCAAATTCTTTGTTTTCAATTATCATTTTATGGGTGATATATCATGTAGCACCTACCGAGGTTGATCCTTCATGATTTTTGAAGTAAATCTTGTATGAGACTCCATAAGCCACATACCTTGTTAAAGGATCTTTAATCGATGAAATTATTAGATCCCTTTGGTCACCCTTTATTTTGGTTAGGGTTTTGAGCTCAACATCATGAATTGACTTCTTCTTCGGTACATCACCAATATTGCATATTCCTACTAAATTTTTTATCACATCCTTGGTAATTTGATATGGTTTATCCAAAGTGAGGATGTCATCATCTAATTTGTTTAGGAAAAATTGAATCACTTCCACATTGACAAAATGAGGATAATCATTCCATATATCCAAGTCTTTGTGTTTTGATCCTTCAAGCCTTCTGATATCAGTGAGTGACAAGAAATTTCTTTCATCCCTAATCTTTTGGCTACTATACTCACGTAAAGTTATGATACCTTTGATTTGCTTCATGTTTTGTTCTGAATAAAGTTTTTTTGATCACCAAATAGATGTGAAATCAATGAACAACAAAAGTACTTGACGATTCGCAGCTTAGGATGACTTTTTCGTACTTTTGAAATTTTGCAGAAAAATGCTCTCGAACTATTCTCCTTCAATGCTCGGTGCAGAAATAGAGTTCAAAATTCCCTTTTATAAATTTTCAACTTTACTTTTTGCTGCATTAAATGCATTGCCCTAGAAGTTTCGGTTACACTGCAAACTCAGTCAGCAAACAAATAATTTAACTACGAACCTATACCATTTCATCCAATTCATCATATCATCAATGAATAGCATAGTGGCTGATGGAATTTAGCAATTCGGTGCCAAATATACAAGGGGGGAAAGATATTTTCATGAAAAACTCTCCCTAGGCCATTGGCCTGATATCAATTACCAGAGGAGCTACCAAAGGGGGCTTCCGGTATAACTTTATTTCCTTCATCCGTTTCACTTTTCTTCACCCATGTCTTCTTCATTTGATCCCTTATCTCTTACATAGATGATTTTGCTTTACTTTTGTTGTCTTTCTATGAATCTCTTCCTTGATAGACTGGACCTCTTTTATTCATGTTTTTGTTCTAGTAGAATTTTGCAATGTGACCATGATTGTTACAATTGAAACATACCATACCTTTGATTCTATACCAGCCATTCCAGTGATTCCCACTTGACCTGCATTGATTAGCAACATTCCCAAATCTTCCATAGGTATAGAATTTAAGGTTACTTGCATTGACTGACTTACTTCTACATTCTAATGCTTTGTGCCCACTTTTTTTGCATTTGAAACATTGACCAAAAAATTATAGAGTACTAGGTTTTATCTTCCTTCTACAATGAGAAGCCATATGTCCAAATTTATTACAAGCAAAAAAATATCCATTAAATCTTTGAGCATTAGGTTTCCTTACCGAATGTCTTCTTCCTTTGTTCTTCTTTTCAGGATTCTTCTATTTAGATCTGGAGAATTCTCCCTTCTCATATCCACCTCGCTTACCATTTATATCCTTCTGAGCTTTGGTTATTTCTTCAAGCTTGGTAGAACTTATCTGAACTTTTCTGAATTCATTTGCAATAGCAAGCTCATTCCCAAGAATGACTATCTGTCTCTCGATCTCATGTTCATAGTTCTTGGCCTGTTGCAGTTCAATCTCCAATTGAATGAATCTATTGTTAATTCTGTTGCATTCTTCAAAATTTTCTCTCATGGAATGGGCCAAATTCTCCTCATTCTTCTTTCTTTGCTCAATCTCTTTGGTAAACTTCATTTTCACAGATTCCATCTCAAGTCTTAGAGTTGCATTGTCCTTGGCTAGCTTTTCACATTCTTTTGTTATCTCTTTTAGGGTTTGATTCAGATGGACATCATTTGAACTTCTGTTTTCCTTTTGCTTCAACTAATCACATAGCTCCTTCCTCTTTTCCCTTGATTCATTTATCTTGTCCTTCAGTGATTGAATGAGTTTTTTGGCATCTAAAATATTTTCCTTAAGTTCCATGAGCTCTGCCTTAGATTGATCAAGATCATCAAGTGCCACCATCAACTTTTGTTGAAGACCGCCAACATCCATTGTAGTTCAAGATTCACCTCAAGCTGCTAAGCTTTAGAAGAGGAACCTACTTTGGTACCAATTGTTGGACACTAGGAACACTGAGAGGGGGGTGAATCAGTTTTCAATAATTTTGATTTGAAAATAGATCTAAAACCATCAATAGCAACAATTCAACTTTATATAACATTAGCAACACATAATAGATGAAAACATGCAGTCACATTAAAGAACACCATAACACTAGATATTTTTATGTGGAAACCCTGTTAGGGGAAAAACCACGGTGGAGATTAATCCACAATGTTTACTCTATTAAAAGTAAAATAAAAGAGAGGAATGCACTTGAATTCAGGCACACTGGCTAGAGCTCACTGCTCAAAAGAAAGAGGTCCATTGCCTTGCAAGTATAATAGAATATTACAACAAAATTTTGAACTAAGAGTATAGCATCTACAAATTCCTGGATTCAATTCCAATGAAGGTCATGATCAGATTCTGGATCTCTCAATCGGTTTTCTCTTTTGCTCTGCTCTGCTTTGCACACAAAAACTTTTCTGCCCTCAAAATAACTGATCAACACTCTTTCGCTTTCACACATACTACATCTCACACACCCTTACCAAAATTTCATACATCCATACCAAAGTGATTTCCTAATCTTCTTTATATATCCGCTAACCCAAAAATTCAATATATGTCGACTTCACAACAAAATACAATATTCCTGCTTATGTCATCCTAAATCACAAGTTATAGTTTATACGTACCTACAAAAGTCAGCTAGACTTATAGTAGGGGCCCACACCAAGGTTCAAAAACATAAGATATAGCAAAAAAATTACTTCACATACATCCGCGATACACAATGTCAAGCATGTCAGCCATAATAGAAAATAAACCATGAATCATGCTACTAAACCTCTTCAGTCGAACTATGATTAATACAACACCACAAAAACTCTTTAGTAGGATAGTGTACGTGCTAAGAAAGCTTCCTTGGAGATCCACACCACAAAATAGTGATCCAGTGAAGTGATCGAATCAACTTACCAAACAGATGATCTGTCCTTCACTTTCTCTACCGGAAGAATGCAGAGACTTAGATTCTTTGCCGTATGAACACAACTGATACTACAAGCCAAACTATAGACTCTAGTTTCCATCAATGACAACACAAGTAGCCAAAAATGATCTCTCAGGGTCATATGTCAATAGTAAATGATGTCATTGGAAATGATTCTCCAGTAATTTATAATGTAATTACAAATATTAATTATATTCGCCAGTAATATTATATTCCTACCATTAGTTTTGGGAAAAAATCACCACTAATAATATATTACCATTTAATTATAGGGATATTTTAGCCTTGAATATGGATTTTATTTATTACCATTGAATCATCGATTAGTTTTTTAATTGGATGGTTGTGGGTTGATTATGTGACCTATATATATGCATGTGCCTTTTAAAAGGCTTGTTGAGGCCCAAAATTTGTTTTGGTCCACACAATTAGATTTAATCATGTGGACCAAAACAAATTTAGGGCCTCAATAATCCTTTTAAAAGGCACATGCATATTAGGTCACAAAATCAACCTATAACCATCTGATTAAAAAGCTAATCAATGTAACAATTTCACTTTTCATTAAGTCTTATTTTTAAAGTGAGAGTTTAAAAAAAAAATTAATCCTTGTGTGCTCCAATGCATTTTTTATAGAAGGGCTCTACCCCTTGATCCCTCTTGTATCTCGATAGGAGTGCATCGGGGTCATTGTCCTCAAACCCCACGAGGGAGCATTTCCCCCTTGACCCCCACAAGGGGGATCTGACCCCTTGACCCTCACAAGGGGCGCTAGCCCTAGACCCCATGAGGGGGCGTTGCCCCCTCAACCCCCACAAGGGGGCTCTATCCCCTTGACCTCGCTAGTGGCTACCGCCCCCAAGCTCCTACTTCAATATGACAAAAAATGAAAAAAAATATGGGGGAACTGTGTCGACCAACTATGCAAACTTTTAAAGGAGATTTTCCATTGTAATTAATCCATTTAGTGATTATTCGCTAGGATTCACCACTATTATTATTATTTTTACCAATTATTCATTAAGATTCGCCAGGATTCTACAATTTTTTTAATAATGAGCATAGATTCGCTAGTAAAATTAATAATTTTTTTAAATAAAAAAAAGATTCACCAGGAAAATTATAGCACTTAGCCAAGATTCACCAGGATTTTACACCTTTGCCAACAATGGGGTTTCTTAAAGTTATCCCTGATGAATTAGAACATGTAAAACATTGGTGAGATTTATCTTTTAGTCTCCCATCACTAAAACATAGACCTTTACCTTCCCTTTACCAACAATCTAATATGAACTATTGTCACCAAAAAACACGTTGCCATTACTATAAGCTATATAAGATGAAAATCACTTGTTATGGAGATTCATGTGGGATGAGGTGCTTGAATAAATAATTCAAGAATCATCACTAATCAAGTAGAAACAAATAAATCATCACTAGCATCATTGTCACACGCCTTACTTGTGATAGAATCATTAAAATTCTTATTTTTGCATTCCTCCATGTTATATCCCCTTTCTATAGCTCCAACACTTGATTGTACCATTCTTTCAAGTTTTGGACCATCCTTTATATTTGATGCAGGAGCATCCTTGGTTCTTGGCCATCTTTCATCAACCAAAAACATTTTTGTTTCAATTCGTTCTTGTTTTAGTTCTTGTTCAGTTCAAATTGGCAGATTCAACATTTTCATCATATTTGCTCACCAGACCCTGTAGAACTATGTTTACATCCCGGACATGTTCATTTCCCTTATTCCAATATTTAAGCGTAATTGGATCTTTTTTTCCAGAAAGTTATCGCTTCCGGATTAAGTGACAGTTCTTGAACCAACACCGAAATAATTTTCAAGCCTAATGGCTAGTTTGATCGCTTGTGGATCTTGACGATGTAATTCAAATTGTTCCATGGAGTGTCCCCGACCTTAATTATAGGTCCACACTTCATCCTATACATTCATCGAGGAGTATTTCAAATTTGAGGTTGACCTATTCATGCACACATTACATTCTCTTTCAATGGAGACTGTAATGATCTTTGGCCGATGCAAAAGATTCTAGATCTGCAGATAGGATATATAGCTTGCAATAGATCATTAGGATAGCAATAAGTAGATTAAGTAGATTAATGTGGATCTGATATGTAATATTTCACTCACATTAAGGAGCATATAGGAAGAGAGTATTTTGAGCATGTTGTATCAGGCCTATGAGCCGAATCTGTAAGCCCAAATGTTGTCGGTCGATTGTAATTGATATTTTTGTTAATGAGAATGTTTGAATATGCATTTGCCTCCATATTCTGAGCTTCTTCTGTTGTGTGACTCTTTTTGCATGGTTTGGATTGTTCTCTTTGAGGACCCTCCTACCGTGGCTGCACCGGATAGGTATCAAAGTGAGATTCGATCTGTGAGGGGTCGTCAAAATTCATGGAGTCCTGTTGAAGATTTGTTATGGGGTGGCAGACTGAGGATCCAACTTGCAATTGTAGAGGGCTGATGTAAAGATGGTGGGAAGAAGAAATGGTAGAGGAAATGGAGCACGTGGAAATAAAGACCCAGCTATAATGGAGATGTTGAGAGGAATTGCTACCAGATTAGATGTAGTTGAAATGGCCTAGAGGAGAGGTTGACCAGTTGATGTTGCAAGTGATGAAGAGGTAGAAGTACAAGAAGAAAGGGAAAGAGAAGATCAACCTGGCCTAGATTAGGGAGAAGAGAGGTTCATAAGAGCTCTAACTAGAGAAAATACTAAGCCACATTTCAATCCACCAAATTATAATGGTAAGTTGGATTTAGATGAATTGCTAGATTGGGTAATAGAGATAGAAAAGTATTTTGATTTTGAAGGTACTACTGAAGATAAGAAGGTAAAATTTTCTTGTAAAAAGTTGAAAGGACATGTATCCCTTTGGTGGGAACATTTGTAGATAGATAGGAAAAGAAGAGGAAAATAAAATATAATATCACGGGGCTAGATGGTGAATAAGTTAAAAACAAAGTTTATGCCTGCAAATTATCATATTAGTTTGTTCCGAAAGTTGCAGAATTTGAAGCAAAAGGAGTCAAGTGTGAAGAGTATACTGAGGAGTTCTATAATTTGAATATCAGATCTACACATTCAGAGGATGAGATCGATCAAGTAGCCAGATATGTGAATGGATTGAGGTCATCTATATAGGATGAAATCAATTTGATCAAGTTGCAGAGTGTGGAGGAGGCATATCAATGTGCCCTAAAAGCATAAGAGAAGTTGAATAAAAGACATGAGTAGAGACAAAGAGGAAGAGGTGGAAGATTTCAGAGAGGAAGAAATTTTACAGGAGGAGGAAGAGGATCTTTTGAAAATAAGAATAAAGATAAGGAAGTCAGTAAGAATGATAATTCATACCATAGAGGTGATGGAAACTCTTATCAGAGAGGAGGATGTGGTGGTTACTGGAATGAGGGTTATAGAAAATATGATAGAGGATAGGAGAAAAGAGTATTCAGAGGAACTTGTTTTAAGTGTGGTGGAGAAGGAAAAACAACATTTGAATGTAATTAGGGAGAGACACGCAAGAAGAAAGAGAAAAATAGAAGAACAACCTTTGTTGAGGAAGATCATATTGGATCCTCTAACAAACCGGAAGATGGAGAAGTGTTGGTGAATAGAAGAGTATTGTGTCAAAGTGAGATGGAGTAGGAACTGTTGCAGAGAAATAATTTGTTTTGGACTAGATGCAAGGTAGCTGGTAAATGTTGCAAAGTGATTGTTGACAATGGAAGCTCAGAGAACCTAGTTTTTGAAGAAATGGTGAACAAATTGAAGTTGGAAAGATTGAAACACTTGAAGCCCTATCATATAGCATGGATTCAAGATGATCATAAGATACTGGTAAGTGAACAATGTTTGGTAAAATTGAAGATAGGAAATTATCATGATGAAGTTTTGTGTGATATCAAGCCTATGGATGTATGCCATGTTTTGTTGGGAAGACCTTGGTAGTATGATAGACAGGCTATTCATGATGGAAAGAAGAATACATATACCATTGTTGCTAATGGGATGAAGCAAACTTTGTTGTCATTGGAGGATGTTCCTAGAGTTGAGGTTTGTATGAGTACTAGAATTTGTTTGGTTGATGGAAGGATATTTCTGGATGGATTAAGACATGAGAACATGTGATATGCCTTGGTTCCTAAGAAGGTTGAAGACTTGAAGCATGTAGAAGAAAAATTGGAAGAGATAAAGGAGATGTTGGAAGAGTATGAGGAGATCATTTCGGATAATGTACCTGATGGATTACATGTGAGGAGTATTAGTCATTGTATGGATTTGATTCCTGGAGCTAGTTTTCCCAATAAAGCAGCACACCAGATGACACCGACAGAGAATCAAGAGTTGAATAGACAAGTGTAAGAATTGTTGAGGAAGGGTTTGATCAAAGAAAGCTTAAGTATTTGTGCAGTACCTGTTGTGCTAGCACCTAAGAAGAATGGAGAATGGATGTGTACAGATTCTAGAACCATAAACAAAATCAGGGTGAAGTATAGATTTCCTTTGCCCTAGATGGATGACATTATGGATTGTTTGAGTGGAGCTAAATGCTTTACAAAGATCAATTTGAAGAGTGGATATCATCAAATCATAATCAAAGAAGGGGATGAGTGGAAGACATCATTCAATAGAAATAAATGATTGTATGAATGGTTGGTGATGCCTTTTGGAATAACAAATGCCTTGAGTACTTTCATGAGGCTGATGAATGAGGTATTGAAGAAATTTTTGGGTAAGTTTGTGATTTTCTATTTGGATGACATCATGATTTTTAGTAAGACTAGAGAGGAACATTTGCTACATATAAGATAGGTTTTACAGAGGTTGAGAGAAGAGCAATTGCTGATAAACATTAAGAAGTGTAGTTTCATGAAGGAAAAATTGGTATATCTAGGATTTGTGATATATGTGGATGGATTGAGGATGGATATTGAGAAGGTAAGATCAATTGTTGAATGGCCTACACCAAAAAGAATTGAAGAGGTAAGATCATTTCATGGATTGGCTAGTTTCTACCAAAGTTCATTAAGAATTTCAGTTCTATTTGCAGTCCTATGATAGAAACAATGAGAGGGGATAAGAAAGATTTTAGGTGGACATCTAAAGAAAACTAGAGTTTTGAGTTGTTAAAAAAAAAGCTAACTGAGTAGCCTATGTTGGCTTTACCATACTTTAACAAGGTATTTCAGGTAGACTGTGATGCAAGTAGAAATGCAATTGGAGCAGTATTGAGTCAAGAAGGAAGACCAGTAGCTTATTTCAATGAGAAATTGAATGATGCTAGGAGAAGATATTTAGTGTATGATCAGTAGTTTTATGCCATAGTTCAAGCTTTGAAGAAGTGGAGACATTACTTGTTTCCTAAGGAGTTTTTGTTGTATACAGATCATCAAGCATTGCAATATTTGAATAGTCAAGGTAAGTTGAATCAGAGACACATGAGATGGGTAGAATTCTTGCAAAGTTATACTTTTGTTTTGAAACATAGGAGTGGAAAGTCAAATAGAGTTGTTGATGCTTTGAGTAGGAGAAGGAATTTACTGGTAGAGATGAGAGTGGAGGTATTAGGTTTTGATAAATTAAAGAACTTGTATGAGGAAGACCCAGATTTTGTAGAACCTTGGAGAGCTTCTAAAGAACTAGTCTTGGAGGATAGGATTCAGTGGTTGGATTATTTCATTCAGGAGGATATGTTGTTCATAAGGAATCAGTTGTGTATACCTCAAAGTTCAATGAGGGATAACTTGGTGAAAGAAAAACATAGTGGAGGATTAGTAGGACATTTTGGAAATGATAAGACCGTAGCATTGGTAAGTGAGAATTACTTTTGGCCATAGATTCATAAGGATGTTAGGAAATTTCTGCAGAGTTGCAGAGTTGCAGAGTTTGTCAAGTTACAAAAGGGAGTAGTCAGAATATTGGATTGTATAAGCCTTTGACAGTTCCGAAAGGACCTTGGGAAGATATCAACATGGATTTCATACTTGGTTTTCCAAAGACACAAAGAGGTAATGATTCTATATTTGTGGTGGTGGATAGATTTTCTAAAATGGAACATTTCATACCTTGTAAGAAGACAATAGATGTAGCACATGTAGCAGAATTTTTTTTCAAGGAAGTGGTCAGATTGCATGGATTACCTAGGAGTATTGTTTCAGACAAAGAAAAAGTTTGTTGGTTACTTTTGAAGGACACTTTGGAAGAAGTTAAAGACAGATTTGAAGTTCAGTTCTAATTTTCACCCACAGACTGATGGATAGACATAGGTAGTAAATAGGAGTTTGGGGAATTTGCTAAGATATTTGGTTAGAGAGAAGGCCGGAAGTTGGGATTTAGTTCTTACACAAGAAAAATTTTCATACAATAATTCAATGAACAGGAGTATTGGAAAGACACCTTTTGAGATTGTTATTGGAGTTCATCCTAGAGGTATATCAAAGTTGTGAGACATCAATATGGAAGATAAAAGGAGTGCAGAAGTAGAGGAATTTGTAGAACATATGAAAAAAGTGCATACTCAAGTAAAGCAGTAATTAGAAGATATGAACCAGAAGTATAAGGAGCGAGCAGATGAAAAGAGGAGACATAAGGAGTTTGAAGTTGGAGATGAAGTGATGGTGTACTTTGAGAAAGGAAATATTTCTAGTTGGAACATACAATAAGCTCAAGATGAGGAAGTTTGGACCCTATAATATTTTAAAGAAATTTGATTCAAGAAATGCATATGAAGTGGAGTTACTGGATGACATGGATATATCACCTATATTCAACATTGTAGATCTACATCAGTACCATGAAGCAAAATTTAGTTAAGGCAGTAAAGAAAAATTGGAGAATTAGTTTCCTAAACAACAATCAGATGAGATTGAAGAGATTTTTTATATTAGAGATGGGAGGAAAACTCATGGAAGACAATACAAAGAATATCTTGTGAAAAGGAAAGGCAGAACAATGGAGGATTCCTCTTGGATTTTCCAAGCTGAGGTAGACCGTATTGGTTTTCCTTTAGCCCCAACAAAGTGAGGGACTCACTTTTCAATTAACCCCAGATGTCTGATGCAGGAGCATCCTTGGTTCTTTGCAATCTTGCATCAAGCAAAAACATTTTCATTTTAGTTTGTTCTTGTTTTAGTTCTTGTTTAGTTCCAGTTGGTAGATTCAACATTTCATCATATTTTCTCACCAAACCCTGCGGATCTATGTTTACATTGTGGAAATGTTCATTTCCCTTATTCCAAGATTTGAGCATGATTGGATCTTTTTTCCGGCAAGTTATCGCTTCCAGATTAAGGGGCATTTCTTGAACCGACACCAAAATAATTTTCAAGCCTAATGGCTAGTTTGATCGCTTGTGGATCTTTCCCATAACTTGCAAATCTTGACGGTGTAATTCAAATTGTTTTGTGGAGTGTCCCCAACCTTAATTATAGGTCCACACTTCATCTTATGCATTCACTAAGGAGTAATTCAAATTTGAGGCCAACCTATTCATGCACATGTTAATTTTCTTTCATTGGACATTGTAATGATCTTTGGCTGATGCAAAAGATTCTAGATCTGTGGATATGATATAAAGCTTGTAATAGCTCATTAGGATAGCAAGAAGTAGATTAAGTAGATTAATGTGGATCTGATATGTAAGATTTTGCTCACATTAAGGAGCATATAGGAAGATGGTATTTTAAGCATGTTGTATTAGGCCTGTGAGCAGAATCTGTAAACCCGAATGTTGTCAGTCGATTGTAATTGAGATTTTTATTAATGAGAATGTTTGAATCTTCATTTTCCTTCATATTCTGTGTTGCTTCTGTTGTGTGACTCTTGTTGTACAATTTGGATTGTTCTCTTTGAGGACCCTCCTACTATGGTTGCACCAATATTTATTTTGTTTCCCTTTGAATTGTATTTATCCTTAGGCCATCCCTAAACATGTAATGCATATTTTTATCTCTTATCAATAGATTATATTCTCATATCTCCTCTAAGAAAAGAAGAAATAATAGAACAAATATTTGGATCATTTCTTTTTTTTTGGTAACCCAAGGGTGCCCCTACGACTTAGCCCAACATGCTCCCTTTATTGGGCGAGTTGAGGCAAGACTAGTCCCCAAGAATGCATGCAATATCCCACAAACCACGTGCATTGGGTAAGCTCGGGCCTCAGAGTCAAACCCGAAACTAGTGGGGAGAAAACCCACGGCCCAAGCCAACTCTGCTACTAGTGTGAGCTAATATTTGGATCTATATTAGAACCACTTAGATCAATGATATACTTTACCAAGACTTAGGCACAAGAAACTATGTTTTTCAACTCTTCTAATAATATAATCAAGTTTTATCACTTATTAAATTTATCTATTAAGTTTTTTAAAATTACAAACATAATTTAATTTACAAAATCTTTCTCTAATCTAGTTTGAACACATAAAACAATAGATCTACCTATTGTCCATAGTTTTCTTCTTCAAGAAGCAATGAAAATACAACATTTTTTCACAAACAAATCCTATGTCCATTATTAATCTAAAATAAATATGTTCTAAGGAATTTCAGGAAAATAATCCTACCTCAAACTTATAGCAATATTGAAGGGTGTGTGCAAGAAGTTGAGTCCACTTTTTGGCCAAAAAGTGGAAGTGTTTTATCTGATTTTCAGCATTTGACACATTTGACCTTAAAATTTGAAGCACTTAGAGATGAAATCTTTAAAAAAGTCACTAATCATAAAATGTAGTGCTCAAAGTCTAGTTTCCAAATATGTAATTTATTTCAATATTTAGATAGTACAAATTGAGTTTTAATAGGCATTTCTAAAAACCACTGTTTAAAAGTCATTTTTTTTTACCATACCATGCACGTGTACGACATCCATATTTTGACTTAAATTATAGTATTTTTATAAATCCTTTTGGGATAAGTTTTATGACTCACTGAAGCTTGTTCTTGATATTTTTTTGTATTTTTTTATTGAATATTTTTTTTTTGTTAAATTTTTATTAGGTAGATTTGTCGTTTTGAAAAATTGTTGTGTATGACATGCATAAGATGACCTAAACTTATCATTTTTTGATTTTTTTTTTAAATTGAAAAGAATTTTCTGAAGTTTGTTCTCGTGCAATCCATTTGTCAAAATGTTATGTTGATCAAAAGTTATTAAAATAGTAAAAAACACTGATATTGAAAGTTTATGGACCAATTTTATTAAAAATTAATTGAAAATAGAAAAATAATCCAATTGCAAAACAAATTACATATTTAGAATCTGCTTTGTTTCATCTTAAAATGGGTTTTAATTTCATCAAAAATTCCGCAAAAAGGTCGCCGCCAAATTTATATGTCCAAAGTTGGTATTTTCTTTTTGACATTGTTGGGGATCTCAACTTGCAGGTCAAACCAGGTTGAAGGTTGACGTTCGGACTTCCAATGCTTTTCCTGAACCAAAAACCTAAGCAAAAACCTGACCACAATGCAAAAGACAATTCAAATTTTAAAAAAATGGGATCCCATTTACTAATCGAGATCCCGTTACGTTTGAACCACATTCTGACCGTTGTCAGCATAACGGGATCCCGTTTCATAAACGGGATCCCGTTCACTAAGCAACGGCCCCAACGTTTGAAGTCGGTGAACGGGATCATGATTATAGAATAGGATCCCGCTTATGCATAAACGGGATCCCATTTGATAATTGGGATCCCGATTCATTTGAAGCGGGATCCCGTGTTATTAACATGATCCCGTTTATATGATTTAAATTCACTGTGCACAATTTTTCTGAAGTCTGCAACTTCCATGTATGGCTGAGAGCACTAAAAATGAATGATTTTTCATAAGCTATTGTATTTACAGGTCAGAACTTAATTTTTTAAGTGGAATTGTGGTAGTTTTCTACTTGTTTTGACGAACACAAGAGGAAGAATTTTGTCTTAATAGGTATTCAACTTCCAATTTGGATTGAATATTTTGAATAATTTCACTATTAACATTCATTTGTGCTTGAGAATTTTATAATCAAGTGGGAGATAAAGCTCGAATAGTGTTAGTTGAAGACATTGACCCTCGCTAGTTGAAGGCCAGGGAAAAGAGAGACAAAGACAAAGATAAAGAAGAATGAGAATGAAATCAATGAATGATGGTGGATAACCAATTCAACATTTATTGGAAGATGAAAAACATCGAGGATGCCATGGTTGAAGATAGTTAATTTGCAAGGAGTCGATTTGGAGAAGAATATGATTATACAAACAAGTCCTACTAAGTGTTCTCAAATCTCTCTTTGAATGCTATGGAGAATGTTTCAATATGCACAAATCCAGGTACGTCTTCAAATCCACATATTAGTGAAATGGTAAATTTGTATGTAGAAGTTTTACAAGATGCTAGACTTAATGATGTTGATATTGACTATATTCAGAGAGACAAACCTTTATAGAATTGGTTGAAACGAAAAGAAAATCTTTGTTGCAAGTGAAAATCAAAATGATCATTTCTACCTCAGATTTTGATGAAATGAAAATGAAGATGAAGGTGAAAATTAAAATGAAAATGAAAACAAGATGAAAATGAAATGAAAATGAAGATGAAATGAAAATGAAAACGAAAATGAAAATGAAAATGAAGATGAAATGAAGGACGGAAAAAATGAAGATGAAGATGAAAATGAAAAAATGAAAAAATGAAAAAATGAAAAATGAAGATGAAATGAAAAAATGAAGATGAAGATGAAAATGAAAAATGAAAATGAAAATGAAAATCGCTTCTTTGTTGATGAAATGCAAAGATGAAAATCTAGAATGTGATGTTAAATTTAATGAAAAATACTTTTAAATTGAAGTGGTGGTTTCTGATAATCTCTTCCTGGGTCAAATTTTGAGGCAAACACATTGAACACAATGCAAATAAATACCAAATTCTTTATCAGAAAAAAATCGTGATTTCAACGCCAATTTCAATGATGCAATTGATGACAAATGCAAAATGAGGAAAGTAATGCCGAATAGGCTTAGGTTTTATATGTTAAACCAAAAGAAAGATCAATCATTAAAACATGTTATGTCTACTATTGCTAGTGCCATTCAATTTATTGGGAAAAATAGTTGATCTAAAGATAAAAACGCAACAAGAAGAGCTATAACTACTGCTATAGTTAACAAAGCAACTTTAAATAAAAGAATGGTAAACAATATTAGTGAAGTTTTAAAAATACATCCTAAAACATTACTAAGAGCAACAAAAAGAAGAGAAAGTATAGAAAATGATCCTATCAATCAATGTTGGAGTTTCAGTGGATGACTATCGAGGTCTGATATAAAATTGAATGTTGAAATTAAATTCCTTTGATCGTGAAAAACATTGCATGATAATACCTAGGTCAATGCTAGAGATGTTCTTTTAAAATTAAGGGTGGGGTCCAAAGTTCAAGGACTCTCACCCAAAACACTCATTAGATACAACACAAACTGAATTTTATAGAAAATTTCGTAGCGATTCAGTGTTACCTGGTAATATTGAAATAAGTCAAAGGTCTTTTGAAAAATGTAAACCCTGGTATGTAAAAAATAATAAACAACGAATATCTTGTTGTTAAAAAATACATGTTCAATTTCATTATTTTTATGATGTTTTTCGACATATATACGCTAAATTCCTTTGCATACCATGATTAGACAGATTGTGGTATTGATATGCCACCAAGCAATAATAAGAGAGTTTATTTAAAAGTTTTGTTTTGTGAAAAAAACTACTGATAAATTATTTTATTTAAGTTCTTGTATTTCCGACACTGCATTTAAATTGGAAATCTTTCTCACTTTTAAGAATTTGTTTCTGTAATGAAAGTGTTGATCATGATCTTGGACAACAATTAATAGATGTCAAAAGATTTTGTGAATGTTCCCAAGATTCTTTAAAAGATGGAAAAATAGGAAAGCGTTGTGATTTAGTTATAGAAAAAGTTAGTGTGCATGCATTTATGAGTGAATTTAATAATAAAATTGTACCAAAATATGTCATGCACTCTAAACATGCTCAATGGATTGATGGCCAATTTCGCACATGTAGAAACACATTTCCAATTGGTACTATACTTTCAGTGGTTGATTTTGCGGAGAATTATACTCTCGCTCTGCAAGAAGAAATTCAATCTCAATATTATAATTCAGTGCAAGTAGCTATGTTTGTCCATATTGTTTATAGACATGCAGATGATAGCACTGAGGAATCAAGAAAAGTTTTGAGGGAGTATCATTTTTATTTGAGTGACAACCGGTTACACTCATCAGAGTTTGTTCAATATTGTTTTAGTATATTTTATAGAAATTTAAGAGAGAAAGAGGAATCCATATGAAAGCAGAACACTTCATATGGTCAGATACAATTGTACCTGCCTAGTCTAAAAAATGCTAGAATGTTCTATTGGTTAAGTAGGGTCTTCATAAGGAACTTAATGTCCAACATATATGGAGTTTTTGAAGCTGGGCATGGTAAAGGAGAACATGATGGAGTTGGTGTGTGTGTCAAAAGAATTCTTGCTAGAGAACAATTAAAATTCGAGGATTCAGTAAAATTTAAAAATGCACATGAGATTGTGGATTGGTGTAATAAAGATTATTTTCACCTGGTTCGAGTGATTACTCTACAATTCATCGATTCTTTTGGTTGGTGGAAGAAGAGAACATTGTATCTAGAGTTGATTGTGAGACAATTAGTGGATCTACTAGATGGCATTCATTTAGGAGTGCGACAGCAAGCACATGGACTATTTGGACAAGGGAGCTTGCATGTTTTTGCCATTTTTGTATCTCAGGAAATTGGGAAGCTTGTGAAAATACAGAATGGGTTGAAATAAAGGGGAGAAGATCAAGATTACCTATAGAAGCACATAATCAATATGAAAGAACTATTGAAGAAAATGATCAATTGTTTCCATCCAAGATTATGACCGTTTCGTGACTGTAGATAAGAAGGGAATTTTAATTCAATTTATTTTATTTTATTTCACTTTATTGCTATTTTGTAATACTAAATTATTTATATGGATATGCACAAGTTATTAAATCGAATTTTTTTGGCAAGACATGTGTATGTTGTTATTGCACCTAAGGGGAATGAAGAGCAAACAAAATATTGGTCGGCTCGTTGTGTGGAAAGTAAACATAATTTGATAACACCTCGAGAAGATGATGATGGCTTTCATTATCCAATTTGTACCTTGATCTTTAAGACACCTCCTTACAAATTTCAAATGATAAATAAGTTTTAGATCCCCTTACAATTTTTAGAACAAGTCTTTGATCCCCTTAAGAAAAATTCTTGATGAACTTATTTGATGATGGTTTTTTAACATGTTTTCCAATAGGATTCAGTGGGTGGTTGCTGTACCCCACAAAATACTTGAGAAGAAAGAATGGTCTACCTCCATTCAAAGACTATGAAACACATAAAAATATTATGCATTATTCACATTTGGTGGTGGAAACACATATAAAACTAGAGTGGTATCATGGAAGACCTTCAAAAAAATTGCTATGGTCAATTTCTATGGAAGAGCATGAGGCAATCATAGATGCATTGCAAAAAAGAGAGGATGCAGATGGTACAATGGAATAAGTAAATACAGGTAAATATAGTTTTAGTTTTATTTTGTCCTTTTAAATACATTAAATACATGTTTCAACATTGGTCAAGTGTGTTATTAGTTGAAATTGATTTAAATTGTCTTTTATACATCCTTAAGGCATAATCACAAAAAGGATCTAGTCCATGCAGATTCAACCTAGACAACATGGAATACTTGGTAAAAATAGGTAATTATTAGTTAAATTATATTTAAATACATGTTTTGATTACATATTGATATTGCTTGGACATTAATAGTTAAAATTGATATATTGTCATTTTTTGTATCCTAGAGCCATCATTGCATTCATCTCATACTTTGAAACAAAAAGGAGAGGATGTCTGGATTCAACCTACAAACATGTGTGGAATACTTTTAAATGCAGGTACTTGAGTTTTGTACATATAGATAATTTTATATAAACTAAAATATGTATGTTTTGATGATTTCATTGATATTGTTTGTACCTTTTTGATATCAGGTGGTGTGAAGACCTACTACATTCTAGCCATGAGCTTGAGATGTTCTTGAGATAGCATATCCAAATTTTGTAAACATTGTTTTGAGATGACATATATGTACATACATACTTACAAAATTAAACATACTCTATGTACTTCTATGTATCAAATCAATATTCTATATATTTTGTTTCTTAAATGTGCATGTTTTCCTACTTTGAAACTTTATGTTTATGTGTATAATCACTAAATATCATGCATACATTATTGTTAAATCAATTATATCCTTAAGACGTATTATGACCCCTTAATACATCCCCTTAAGACAGCCCCTTAAGACCCCTTAAGACACCCCCTTAATACCCTTGAAGACATCCCATTTAGGCATACTATGACCCCTTAAGACATCCCCTTAAGATGTTCTATTATGACCCCTTTAGACACCTCCTTAAGACGTCATTATTTGTTTTGACAACTTATAAATTAGTGTTAGATGAACTATTATTTATAGTATTTATTAATGCTTTTATTATCTAATCTTCTATGGTATTATTTATTTCTTAAAATTTTATCCTTTATGGTATATAAATAGATTGCTTTTGTTTCTAAATTATGATTTATTGACTGATTATTGACTGGCGTGAATTGAATAAGTTCATTGAGTAATTATCGCTATTTATTGAATGCACATATCGTGTATATCATGTATGAAATCACTAAATTTGCAAAGTATAAATATTAAAATGTCATATATTAATCCATGTATGAGATCACTAAATTTCACAGTAATGTCCTATATTAATGTCTTGACTATGAACATAAAATGCATAAATGTATATGTGTAAATTAAAATTTCAAACAATAATAAAGTCGATAATTTATGTAACATATTAAGTGCATGAAATAAAGTCCAACAGATTACATGTGAGAAACAAGAAATATAGTCCATGAAATATACAAATATAACACATAAAATCACATGTTTCTAGGTCATGTACTGTCTCTATAATCAAGAGACCTCTTCACACCATGCGGACTATGTGGATGACCTAAAACACTATGTATAAGAGAAAGATGAAATCAAATGTAAGACAATAAAAAAATGATTTAATGACAATTTAATTTATAATCCATAATAAAATTAAATTACCATCATATCTACGTCTGGATGCTCTGGTGCACTTGAAGCAACCTCTAAATTCTCTAAATCAATCTATATAAACAAGACAAAGAAATTTGAAATTAGATGTACAACTCTATAATTAATTTTTTTTAATTCAATTTAATTTATAATTTATCATATTTTAATTGTACCGTATTCTAAGGTTGTGCACTAGGCTCTTCTCCAGGACATGTCTGTACATGCTCAACTACAAGATGTGTCTCATGCTATAAAAGAAAAAGAATATGTAAAAATCTCATATTATGTATATATTCAATTTAAAATTTATAATTGACTTTAAATATAATAAAAAAATTAAATTACCATTTGATCTGGAACCTACTCTACATGTCCTCCTAGTGGTGTAACTATGTCTGGGTCAGGGCTGAAAGTTGCACTAACAAAGTCCTACAAGATCAAAATTAAAACATGTACAATTGAATTAGGTTAATATATATATATATTCAAGTTTGCACATTTTGTGTAGAAATTTTTGTAAATAACCTGGAAATCAGTGGCCTCACGAGTAACTACAACATCAAATGTTTTCCCAATTCCCATTCTTATTGTGGTATCAACCTAGACATACATGTACATAGACATTTAACGCTTATAATATTTACAAGTGCACATGCATGCGTTTCATATATCTAGTGAATTCAAAACTCATAAAATTGTAACTATACTAATGTTTAAACTTTAAACAAATTTACAATATGAATGTACCTGCCCCTGATCTATGATGCCCGATAGTGGAGGAGTGCTTGACAATCCCTCATGAGGAATCGACATGGATGCCGATTGACTCACCTAAACCAACATAAATATTTCAAACATATATGTGATTCAATTATAAATTCAAAACTCAAGTTAAATAATTTATGATTTCATATATAATTTTAAAAATTAAAATCAAAATAACCCATAAGGGTTGCCGAGTATGACCGGTGTCAATGTATGTTCTCGTGGAATAGATGATTGCCCTTGAAATTTCATTTGTACACCAAACAATTTGATTGTTAAAATGTATTGCAAAATTTTCTTTGATATATACAACCATCAAAATTCTTATAAAATGAACGTACATCTAGATGCATATTTATACATGCGTCATAGTGTCCTCAGGGTGATGCTCTGATATGAGGAACTCTACAAATGAATTGATGCGACCAGGTGAATCACTAGAATCTCCTCGTACATTGAACTAAGTGTGGCCTGATCAGGTCCATAGCATACTTGATGACAACTAGTACATCTATGGGGGACGAGCCTCGACACTCTTGGAGTGGTACTCGGACCAGCTCCATAAAAAACTCCTCCATCATCATCATCGTCTCTATGCTCCCCACTCGCTATCACAGAAGCGTGTTGATCAAGGTCTCCTGCAAGTGTACTAAGGGAACCTAATGTTGAGACCAAAGCTTAATGATGTACAGGTGTAGGAATGGGAGGACCAGGAGCAACAACAAGGGGTTGTGCATGCATGTGGCATCGAGGATCAACCCTTTCCCCTAATCTCTGTTGTGGCATGCCGCCACCAACACCCTGAAATGATCTAAAATTAAAATAATTGGGCTTTTTCCCCAAAACAAACTCTACATACAATTTTCTTAAAAAATACAATGGGCACTCCCAATTAGCATGTGGGGGACTATCAAAAACCATATACCATCGATCCCAAAAATTTGCACTCATCTGCAGATGTATGCACCACCTCATGGATATTCTAGATTTGTTGGGTGGAATGGGTTGTCGAGTAACGGGGTCAAGAAAGTAGGGGGCTAGATGGGCTTTCATTATTTTAAGGTCTAATATTTGTTTGTAAGAGAGACCATCAGAATAAAATTGTCTTATTTGTTCTTTGTCTCATCAATGCCTATCAAGATCAGAATCAATCATCCTGATGGCATCAACAATGTTTTGCATTGCAGATGCAAAACATCTCACATGTGGAGGAATCAATGCTTGACTCTGCATAGCATTGATTTTATTTTGTAAGGATGCAACTTGATCATTTATTCATTCTCTCAAGCAAGCCTCGTCAGATGCGATAGGTGCTGGATGTGGTATATTAGGTGGAGGGGGAGGGGGAGGTGGAGGAGGAGGGGGAGGGGGAGGGGGAGGTGGAGGTGGAGGTGGAGGTGGAGGTGGAGGGGGGGGAGGTGGATGTGGATGTGGCTGAGGTGGTGGATTGATGATATCATCAATGTTAAAATCATCCATGATATTCTCAATATAAATGTGCACCTGCATTAAATCATACAAAATAGTCCATGTGCATACATATATTAAGATCATATATTTATATGAAATAGGATGAGCAACATATATATTAAGATCATATATTTAACTAAAATGCACATATATATATACATTGATTGTTCAACTCAAGAGAATGTCCATACAAAATTCAAAATTAAATGTATATACATGTACATTTAAAATATAAAATATGATGCATAATTTTCATGCGTACACATCATTAAACTAAACTATGTACATACATACAAATTTCAAAATTTAAGAACTATATATATGCAAATTTTTAATACATGCACATACATACTAAACAATAAACTTGAAACATTCACAAAAGCTCATTTTATGTCTAAGATCCTAAGAAAAAATGATGGCTTTAGGTTTTAGGGTTTAGACTTTAGAGTTTAGGGTTTAGGGTAATAGGATGGCTTAAGGGGATCTACATGTAGTAAGATCCTAGGGAAAAATTACATGGCATAAGGGAATGAAATTTGGTGGAGTTGCCTAAGGCAACCAAATTTCATTAAGATCCTAAGAAAAAATGTTTGCTTTAGGTTTTAGGGTTTAGACTTTAGAGTTTAGGGTTTAGGGTAATAGGATTGCTTAAGGGGATCTACATGTAGTAAGATCCTAGGAAAAAATTACATGGCATAAGGGAATGAAATTTGGTGGAGTTGCCTAAGGCATCCAAATTTCATTAAGAGCCTTTAAAGAAAAAATGATGGCTTTAGGGTTTAGGGGTATTTTAGGGTTTAGGGTAATAGGATGGCTTAAGGGGATCTACATGTAGTAAGATCCTAGGAAAAAATTACATGGCATAAGGGAATGAAATTTGGTGGAGTTGCCTAAGGCAACCAAATTTCATTAAGATCCTAAGAAAAAATGTTTGCTTTAGGTTTTAGGGTTTAGACTTTAGAGTTTATGGTTTAGGGCAATAGAATGGCTTAAGGGGGTCTACATGTAGTAAGATCCTAGGAAAAAATTACATGGCATAAGGGAATGAAATTTGGTGGAGTTGCCTAAGGCATCTACATTTCATTAAGAGCCTTTAAAGAAAAAATGATGGCTTTAGGGTTTAGGATTTAGACTTTAGATTTTAGGGTTTAGGGTAATAGTATGGCTTAAGGGGATCTACATGTAGTAAGATCCTAGGAAAAAATTACATGGCATAAGGGAATGAAATTTGGTGGAGTTGCCTAAGGCAACCAAATTTCATTAATATCCTAAGAAAAAATGTTTGCTTTAGGTTTTAGGGTTTAGGGTAATAGGATGGCTTAAGGAGATCTACATGTAGTAAGATCCTAGGAAAAAATTACATGGCATAAGGGAATGAAATTTGGTGGAGTTGCCTAAGGCATCCAAATTTCATTAAGAGCCTTTAAAGAAAAAATGATGGCTTTAGGGTTTAGGGTTTAGACTTTAGATTTTAGGGTTTAGGGTAATAGGAAGGCTTAAGGGGATCTACATGTAGTAAGATCCTAGGAAAAAATTACATGCATAAGGGAATGAAATTTGGTGGAGTTGCCTAAGGCAACCAAATTTCACTTTAAGATCCTAGGTAGGACAAAATGAATGGTTTAGTGTTTAGGGTTTAGAATTTAGAGTTTAGGGTTTAGGGTTTAGAATTTGGAATATTTAATGAACTTGCAAGTTAGTGAAGAACATTTTCTTGTGGAATAGTTGATTGAGATCTACTCTTGATTAAGAAATTTGTCATATTGGGACCCCTTAAGAAATCAATTTATGATTTAGGGTGATAGGATGGCTTAAGGGGATCTAGATGTCTAGTGAGGTCCAAATTTAGTCATACTATAGCCTCATTGGTTCCGTCTAGCTCTGGGTCAAAAGTGTTTACCCCTCTAATAAAAAAAAAGTATCATGTTAAAAATGAATCAATCTATACATATCACAAAAATAACAATAATCTTAAATGTAACCCATACTCTAACCATAGTATCTAATGCTAAATGATCCCCACCCCTAACCATATCCTAACTAAATTGTAAACCTAATTGAAACTTAATTAAATTATAACCTTTACCTAAGCTTAAATGTATTCCTATATTATATTTAAATTAATTTATATTTGTACATTATAATTATATTAATATTTATTATATATTCCTAATTGTAACCTAACTATTTACTACAAACCTAATTGAATCTTAAGCCTAATCCTCATTAAAACCCCAAGTAAATTGTAACATTACCTATCCTTAATTGTAATCTTATATTAATTATATTTTATGATATTAAATATTTATATTATTTAATATATTGTATTAAATATAATATATTAAATAATATAAATATTTAATTATATTTCTTTTATATGAATCATCCTCCTATCTCTAAATTTAATACTCGCATGTAGTTCCTCCAACCTATCATCATGTACCTCCTCGCTTTCCCATGTAATAGGTGTGCCTTGTAGGTGTTAAATGGTTCCATCTAGTTCTAGGTCAAAAGTGTTTACCCCTCTAATAAAAAAAAGTATCATGTTAAAAATGAATCAATCTATATACATATCACAAAAACAACAATAATCTTAAATGTAATCCATACTCTAACCATAATAGAATGCTAAATGATCCCCACCCCTAACCATATCCTAACTGAATTGTAAACCTAATTGAAACTTAATTAAATTATAACCTTTACCTAAGCTTAAATGTATTCCTATATTATATTATATTATATTTAAATTAATTTATATTTGTACATTATAATTATATTAATATTTATTATATATTCCTAATTGTAACCTAACTATTTACTACAAACCTAATTGAATCTTAAGCCTAATCCTCATTAAAACCCCAAGTAAATTGTAACATTACCTATCCTTAATTGTAATCTTATATTAATTATATTTTATGATATTAAGTATTTATATTATTTAATATATTATATTAAATATAATATATTAAATAATATAAATATTTAATTATATTTCTTTTATATGAATCATCCTCCTATCTCTAAATTTAATAATCGCATGTAGTTCCTCCAACCTATCATCATGTACCTCCTCCATTTCCCTTGTAATAGGTGTGCCTTGTAGGTGTTAAATGGTTCCATCTAGTTCTAGGTCAAAACTGTTTACCCCTCTAATAAAAAAAAGTATCATGTTAAAAATGAATCAATCTATATACATATCACAAAAATAACAATAATCTTAAATGTAATCCATACTCTAACCATAATAGAATGCTAAATGATCCCCACCCCTAACCATATCCTAACTGAATTGTAAACCTAATTGAAACTTAATTAAATTATAACCTTTACCTAAGCTTAAATGTATTCCTATATTATATTATATTATATTTAAATTAATTTATATTTGTATTGTATGAATACCTAATTGTAACCTAACTATTTACTACAAACCTAATTGAATCTTAAGCCTAATCCTCATTAAAAATCCAAGTAAATTGTAACAATACCTATCCTTAATTGTAATCTTATATTATATTTTATGATATTAAATATTTATATTATTTAATATATTATAAATTAAATATAATATATTAAATAATGTAAATATTTAATTATATTTCTTTTATATGAATCATCCTCCTATCTCTAAATTTAATAATCGCACATGTAGTTCCTCCAACCTATCATCATGTACCTCCTCCCTTTCCCATGTAATAGGTGTACCTTGTAGGTGTTAAATGGTTCCATCTTGGTCTCCTTATTGATGCATTTCTATCCTTCCACATAAATCTATATAGTATCAAAATCTAGGTAATTTTATGGTTATTGAATCTCTCTTAATTGCTAAAGAATCCATTATGATTGAGGATGGGTGGATTATTATCTAGGATCACATCTTAAAAATCCTATAGAGGTCATGTGGTATGTGTTTCTTAATACATATATTCCCATACAAACCTCTTTCCATGTGTTATCAACTCTCCTATATAAATTTAGATAGCTTACTAGATTTAAATTTCATATGATATATATGTACCCAAGTGTTTCCAATTGGAATTTCTATAATTATACTTCTATGGCATTCTAGATATTCAAAATAGTTTTCATAAATCTACCAAATAGACCCATTCTTGACATTGAACCTACATAATTTTAGGTATGTCCAATGAAAGAAACTTTACCCATAGCACTCTCACTCACGCTATCCTATCTTGTGGATATAATAGAATAAAGTTTTCTTCTAATGATTTAGAACCCTAATGATCATGTCTAATTGTCATAGAGAGTGATCATCCACTCTTCATAAACTTGTAGAAACCAAAATGATTTGTTCGATTTCAAATTAGGGTTTCAACAAATTTTTTTGTTCCAATTCAATTTAGGGTTTCATTTTCTAAGCAATTAGGGTTTTTAATGCAATTTTTTCATTTCAATTCAAACTAGGGTTTTCAAATTCATTTTTTTTCATTTGATTTGAATTCAGGGTTTCAAAAAGATTGATTAGGGTTTCTAAATGCAATTTTTTATTTCATTTTGATTTCTAGGGTTTTGAAATGCAATTTTTTGTTTTGTTTCAATTAGGGTTTTCAAATTCTTTTTTTTTTGTTTAATCGAACAATTTAGGTTTCAAAAGTTAAATTTTGTTTGTAAAACACAATTTAGGGTTCATTTTTTCATTTTTATTAAAAAATCTTCATGTTTCATTGCGTTTTTTTGTCTATTTTTACTATAACAGCTAAAAAAATACTCAAAACATGAAATAAATTAAAAAAAACATGATAAATTCACTTGTTTTCCTTACAATTTCAATTAAAAATTAAAAAATGCAAAAAAAATAGATAGAGGCGGGTACCTATAGGTGAACGTGGGGGTCGCTGTCGCCACTGACTCAAGGTACCGTCTGTTGTATGCAGTAAACTATGCTTTTAAAAAAAAATACCAATATAAAACGGGATCCCGATTTTTACAAATCGGGATCCCATTTTGTAGTAATTGGGATCCCGATTTCTACAAATCGGGATCCCGTCTATTAGTAATCAGGATCCCAATTTCTACAAGTTGGGATCCCGTGCCTTTGCCATCGGTTCGGGCCCAACACGAAATGGGATCCCGACTTTTAAAAATCGGGATCCTGTTTCGTGTTAGGCTCGAGATCCTGAAGCTGAACGAGATCCCAATTTTTAATAACCAGGATCTTGTTTATTAAAATCAGGACCCTTTTTTGTCAAAGCCGATTTCAATTTTTTGGCTAAGGCAAAAACTTCCATGTTTCATGGACTCAAATTTGTGCACTTACCCTGAAAGTATATGCAAATTAACCAAATTAATTCCAATCCACAATAATCCTTCACTTCACAAAAATAAATCATATATTTTATTCAACCCTTTAGCTTTATAACTCTAGAAATAAGAATACCCACTAGAGAGTGCTTGTGCTCATTAGAGGAAAAAGAACAAGAGAATGCCACAAAAAATGGTATTAATAAATTCAACAATACAACATTTAATACATGAGGCTGAACATGAGCCAAGTAGTCCAATTGACGAAACATTTCAAGATAAGTGATAATTTTTTGTCCAATTCTATGTGCAGAATTTGAATCGATAGTTTATAAAATGGAAATCTCTTCCCATATGATACTAATAAAAACCCTAATTTTGTTTCTCTTAATTTTAATGATTAAAACAATCTATATCTCTTATAAATATATAAAAAAGTAATATGAAAATGCACAAACATAAAAAAAGAGAGAGAGAGAAGAGAGAAAAGAAGGAATTAGGGGAGAGGACCTAGTACCTGAGCATGTTTCAATAGTTGTGATAGTAGTTGTTTATATAATGTCTAATATTTTTATCAATATCGTTGGGAATAGGATGCCATTTAATTGTAATCCTAAACATATTTCATGTATCTCCTAAGTTCTTGGAAAGTGTTCCCCAACACTAGGAATAGAAAGAGATTAAATTTGAATGAAATAATCATGTTAATTGACATTTGTAATTAATTCTAAATGATAGGAACATGTGAAGGTGTCCAAGATGAGTATCTAAATAATAGGAGCACATCGGGCACCCACATGGAAGGTGGAACCCACCTTGAGTTAAGTTAACTGTTTGGAGAAAAAGATAACACTTCGATAATACATGTAAAGATCCTAGAAGTTAGGGATTGATGTTTACATGCATGGAGTTTAGTTTAGTTCAGATCAGTAGTTCAGATCAGTTTTGTTCAGTTCAGTTCAGTTCAATTTAGTTTCGTTTAGTTCAGTTTAGTTCATTTCAGTTCAGTTTAGTTCAGTTCAGTTCAGTTATGGTTCAGTTATTTTCAATTGCATGTAGTTAGTTTTAGTTGAATGCTAGTTGACTTCATTTGACTTGGAATGCATGACTAATGACTTGAGTTGCATGACAGATAATAGGTGATACATTCAATTAAGTGGGGATGATCAATCATGCATGATATTTGCATGAATGGTGGAGAGATATGTTTCAGTTAATAGAGATTGACTTGGAGTCAACACTTTTGCATGATAAGATATTTTATAAGGCTGAGTTAAGTGGGCCCATTCTTGGGTGCCAACTTTGAGGATAATCTTAGAAGATATCTTTGGAATCAATGTTGAGTTATGACTTCAGTTTGGGACACCCAAATGGATGGACATGTTTTGACATTGTTCTTCACGGTAGAACTCTACTTGCAAAGAATAGGCATGGGTTTTGTAGAACTCTATTTATTGCAGCAAGTTGAAGGGAGTTTATTATATTTTATTGTAGGTTGTGAAGAAGAATTGTTGAAGGAAAAAGAAGCATCTCAAGCAAGGATTAGAATTATTGTAATCTTATTCTGAGATTAAATAATACATTGATTCTTGGTGGAGTTTTTTCTCGAAAGGGTTTCTCCACGGTATATGTTGTGTAACTTCTTTCTTCTGGTCTTATTCTTCTACAATATTTTGTCTACTTCTACAAATGGTAAAATGAATTAAACAGATAATCATCCACAAAGAAATTGTAACAAAGAACACTTAATTAGATCAACAATCTCATAGTTTTACAAAGTATTAAGCTACATAATTACCTCCATTTTCAACATTTGGTATCAAAGCTAACGGTTGGGGTAAAGTTCGGGATGCCTTTCTCTTAAAAGTTTGAAGGTTCTTTGGCTGTAGTGGGAGCTTTTACTATTGTGTTATTGCTGATTTTGGAAAATAAGTTTGTTACAATGAGTTTTAATTCTCATTTAGATATTGAAAGATTCAATGGATATAATTATGATATGTGGAAACTAAAAATGGAGGATCTCCTTGAAGAAAAAGATCAGTGGTTAGTTGTTGATAATGAGAAAAAGTCACCTACAATGATGTTAGCTGAGGATTGGGCTAGGCTTGATAAGAAGGCAGGAGGGACCATAAGATTATGTCTTGCTGATGTTTTTCTCTTGAATGTTTTAGAAGAAACTACTACATATAAGTTGTGGAAGAGAATAGATGATATCTATCAAACCAAAAGTCTTACTAATAAGTTGTATTTGAAAAGACAGTTGTATTCTTTAAAGATGAAAGATGGTGATTCTGTTGCAAATCATTTGAATGCTTTTAATTTGATTCTAAGAACTAGTTAGAATCTACAAATGTAAAGCTAGAAGATGAAGATAAATTCATATTGTTACTTTGCTCTTTACCAGAATCTTGGGAAAATCTAATTGTTGCTATCAGTGGTAGTGGTGCAGATCCGAAGATGGACAATATAATTCCTACTCTCCTATTAGAGGAGATGAGGAGGAAGTCTAAAACAAATGTCCAAGATGCCTTGTTTGTAAAAGGTAGGCCTGAGAAAAAGTAACCTAAGGGAGACAAGGAATGGAAGGGTAAGTCAGAAGGACAAAGTAAGGTAAAGTGTTGGAACTGTGGTAAACCGAGAAATGTGAAGAAGGATTGTAAGAACAAGAAAAAGAGTTTTGATTCTTCTATAGAGGAATCCTCAGATGATAGTAATCATGCTTTGATCATTTCATGTAAAAATTTTAGTGATGACTCTGATGTTAAATAGTGATATTCATGAGGATGGTAGTCATGATGTCATGTGGAGCTTGTACCATGGTTCAGTGGGAGTTGTTAGCAGTGACGTAGATGCATCATTGGTAAGGTTATCTTCATGTGATTGGGGATATGGTTTTTTTTGGTTTAGAGTGGTTGCTATTATGTCATGGTTTATTCTTGATATGCATTTAGAGTTTTGCATGGTATTTGTTCTCTTGAGACAAGGATGTATATATGTTATGGTGCATGTGATCTCCTAGTAGGAGATGGTTAGATCATGTTGTCATGTTTATGTTCATGATTCATGATTAGAGCTTTGACATTGATCTTGTGTAGTTCTCTTAATTATTGGGTACAGTAATCATTTGCTTGATTACTTTATGATAGTGCTATGTTGCATTTAGAGTTTGGCATGGATTGGTTGGTTACAGGTCCTCATGGATACTTGTAGAAATAGGTGAGGCTTGAGTTCTCTTATGGTAAGAGATATATGTTGGAATGATTACTTGTAAGAAAATATTTTTTCAACAGTAAAGACTGAGAAGCCTACACCTTGGTTGGATGTGATTTCAACACTATCGACGGTTTCACATGCCTCCAAAGAGGTAGTTTGGATACAAAGACTTGGGAAAGGTATTGGTTTTAATTGCAAGTAAGTGAAACTTGAATGTGATAGTCAGATTACTATGTGTTTAGCCAAAAATCCTATGTATCATGCTCGTACTAAGCATGTTGATGTTCAGTGTCACTTTGTGTGAGAAATGGTTGAGAGTGGGAAGGTATTAATTAAGAAAATTGAAACTTTAATTAATATTGCATATTATCTTATGAAACCAGTTCCTACAGATAAGTTGTCTTGGTTTTAATCATTTTCTTGGAGCTTCATGATTATGCAAGTTGCATTTGAAGCTGGCATGGATTGATTAGTTTGTGTGAAAGAAGTCCATTGGCCTTGAGTCTTGTACTTGATTTATAGTAATGATTCCTTGTTTAGAATAATTGCAATGTATAATGTCAAGTGGGAGAATGTTGGGAATAGGATGCCATTTAATTGCAATCCTAAACATATTCCATGTATCTCCTAAGTCCTTGGAAAGTGTTCCCCAACACTAGGATTAGAAAGAGATTAAATTTGAATGAAATAATCATGTTAATTGACTTTTGTAATTAATTCTAAATGATAGGAACATGTGAAGGTGCCCAAGATGAGTTCCTAAATAATAGGATCACATGGGGCACCCACATGGAAGGTGGAACCCACCTTGAGTTAAGTTAATTGTTTGGAGAAAAACATAACACTTCGATAATGCATGTAAAGATCCTAGAAGTTAAGGATTGATGTTTACGTGCATGGAGTTCAATTCAATTTAGTTTAGATTAGTTCAGTTCAATTTAGTTCAGTTCAGTATCAGTTCAGTTCAGTTCAGTTCAGTTCAGTTCAGTTCAATATCAGTTATGTTCAGTTCAGTTCAGTTCAGTTCAGTTATGGTTCAGTTATCTTCAGTTGCATGTAGTTAGTTTCAGTTGAATGCTAGTTGACTTTAGTTAACTTGGAATGCATGACTAATGACTTGAGTTGCATGACAAATAATAGGTGATACATTCAGTTAAGTGGGGATAATCAATCATGCATGATATTTGTGTGAATGGTGGAGAGATATGTTTCAGTTAACAGAGATTGACTTGGACCCACGTTGGGTGCCCAAGTTGGCATCTTGGAGTTAACACTCTTGCATGATAAGATATTTTATAAGGCTGAGTTAAGTGGGCCCATTTTTGGGTGCCAACCTTGAGGATAATTTTAGAAGATATTTTCAGAATCAATGTTGAGTTATGACTTCAGTTTGGAACACCCAAATGGATGAAGGACATGTTTTGACATCGTTCTTCATGGTAGAACTATACTTGCAAAGAATAGGCATGGGTTTTGTGAGATAAGCATTGTGCTTTGTAATTACAAGGCTCATTATTGTCTATTTATTGCAGCAAGTTGAAGGGAGTTTATTATATTTTATTGCAGGTTGTGAAGAAGAATTGTTGAAGGAAAAAGAAGCATCTCAAGCGAGAATTGGAATTATTGTAATCTTACTATAAGATTAAATAATACATTGATTCTTGGTGGAGTTTTTTCTCAAAAGGGTTTCTCCATGGTATATGTTGTGCAACTTCTTTCTTCTGGTCTTATTCTTCTACAATCTTCTATCTACTTCTGCAAATGGTAAAATGAATTAAATAGATAATCATCCACCAAGAAATTGTAACAAAGAACACTTAATTAGATCAACAATATCATAGTTTTACAAAGTATTAAGCTACATAATTACCTCCATTTTCAACAAATATTGGACCAATAGTTGTGACTTTAAAGTTTTTAGTGTTGATGATGACTACCCATAATTAAACAAAATGTATCCCTTTGATCTAAAAAGCAACCAATCATGTGATTCCACATTAGCGCTCAATAAAACATGCTATGAATGCACAAGTATTGGTCTCACTTTTTTTTGGGCCTTTTTGGACAACTTGACAAAAATTATGCTAATGTGGCATTATATTTGATGATGTGGCCCTGAAACCCTAGTTATAAGCAGGGGACTTGCCAAGGAAGCTACTATAAAAAATTGGAAGTGATTTGATTTCCAAGTAGGATAATTAGAAGCGTGAAGTTAGGGTGCACAACTACTGGATCCTCTCCCCTAAAACATATTTATTAAATTCTCACTTATTCAACATCAATAAGGACATGAGGGTTATTGGATTTCATTTTATTCCGAAATTCTCCACCCTCGTAGAGCATATGCGCCACTCCTAACTAATGAAAGAAGCAATATTTTAAAAAAATTAGAAGTTCCAATCCAACTGGAACTCTCATCAGATTGAGACGGCTATCTACATACAATTTCTCAAGATGTGGCATCACTCCTTTTGTTTTTGACAACTCTTCTAAGTTTTCAAATTTTGAAATTCTAAAAAAATGTAGTTGGGGGAATCCCCCAAGTTTCCAAAACCATTTTGGCAATGCATTGTAATTCTTATTTCTCGCCACTGCCAAACTTATTAAGCTGGGCATTGTTTCTAGTGGTTTCCTTCTAAATACAATTTCATCATATTTGAGAAGACACATATCCAATTTGGCATTGCAAAGCCGTTCAAGTGAAAGAAATCAAGATCCTTCATAGCTAACATGTCTCTGATAGAGTTGGAGGATTAAATACATCAGCATCATGTGCAACCTCATTGTGTATTGTCAAATAACGCATCTTCACCAACCTGGCAAGGATCCCATCTTATATACTTTTCAATCCAGCCTCATGACGAATATCTATGCGCACTTCACGAAGGTTGACCAAATTGACAGGATGTGCTAGCTTTGAGAATTCATTGTCTTCAATCGATAGTTTGTAGCCATCATTGTAGCATACATCTAATCTCAATACCTGTAAAGACACAAGTTTTGATATTCCCTTAGGCATCCATCCCTCATAAACCTCCATATCCAGATGTTCTAGACAATTCAGTTCACCAATCCAGTTAGGCAACAATTTTAGACCAGAGTAGTTGGAAATGTCAAGAAAGCGAAGAATCTTATTACTTCTTACACATTCTGGTAACTCATTAATATTTGCCCCCTTAAATTCAAAACTCTGAGGAGCTCCAAATTTTCAACACAAGCAAGCAATGACGAGATGCCAGTACCACTCAAGTGAAGAATGCGTAGTACTCTAGCACCGCTAAGCAAGTTTTCTGGAATATTTTGAATGCCTCCATTTTCTGAGAAATATAAAGTGCAAAGACGTGATGCAGAATATTCCCTATTATTTGCCATTACATCTACATCACCATCGCCTATGCTTTTCTTGACCATTAAAACCCTAGTTGGACCTTTATTGAAGGCTTCCTTCATACTAAATGCACATTTACTTTCTTTTGATATGCTAATAGCCAAATGAAGCACTAAATCATGCAATTTTTATAGTGTATCTAGCTTACCATGATTTATGTATATGTTGTTTATATTGTCATAAACGTCCCTTCCTCTCTCAAGAAAACATAAATTGTGAAGATGAAATATATAATTCCATCCAATATCTAGCTGGTCCTCTCCTTGAGGAATATATCCTCCTGCTGCCCATAGGTTTATGAGATATTGGGAATGTATTTCCTGATCCTCAGGAAAGAAAGAAAGAAATGCAAAACAAGGTTTAAGATGAGAAGGGAGAGAATCATAACTCAACTTGAGGATTTGAATAATTGGATCGTCGGTAGAAGGTGCCTCTTTTAAATGTTTCAATTTGGATTTCCATTCGCTTGACAATCTCTAGCCCTTGAGAGATGCCACCACTATTTTAATAGCCAAGGGTAATCTCCCACACTACCTTTCAATTTGACGAGCAATCCCTTCAAATTGATTTGGCAGTTGATTTTGATGGTAGTCAGGGAACACATAAGCACAAAAGAGCTCCCAGCTCTCTTCTTCTGACAAAAGTTGTATCTCATAAACACGGGCATTCATGTCGCTGCACACATTTTTGCTTCTTGTTGTCACCACAATTTTGCAAATGGTGTCATTCCCACTCGGAAGGCCAAGTGCATATATTAGGTTATCTTCTCTAGTTTCCCTCCACACATCGTCCAACACAAAAAGAGACCTTTTGGTTGCTAAACTTTCATGAAGCAAATTTGTTGTATGCACCTCAGTTATCTGTCCATTTATGACCTCGTTCAAATTTATTTCTGAGGCCATGTCAGCTTGCAACTTTCTAAGGGAGTAAGTATGAGAAACAAAAAGCTAGATTGACTTCTCAAACTTATCCTTTATTTTGTTGAAAACATTCTGCATTAGAAATGTCTTCCCAGTGCCACCCATTCCAACAATGACAATGACAGGAGAGGCAGGGTCATCCACTAGGCGGAGGACTTCTTCATCCTTGAACTCAATAGCCACTGGTCGTGAATCGCTCTCTATTTAACTTGTTCCCCTCCACTTTAAATACTGAAATGTACTTGTGGAGAGTTGCTCTGGATGAATTAGATCCCCAACAAAGCTTGAGCTCCGCTGCAACTTCCATAATGGACCTTATTCTATCTTTCACATTCCTAATCCGACGTGCCAATTTATAACGAAAGACAAATTGAGAATAGTTGAAAGCACATACACAAGAGGATTGGGGGCTTTCATTATCAGTACTTTTATATTGAACAACACATTCATCCAGTATGTCCTCTACATCCCAAGCAATCTCTGCAACATACAACATCCAGCTTTTCACGAGCTCATTGTGTGCACTTTGGAGATTTGCTTCTCTAAGATAGCTTCTTATGCTTGTGAGCTTCTTGCTCAGCCATTCAAAGTCCTTTCTGAAGTTAAGAACAAGTGTAGCCTCCTTATTTATCTGGTCTATGACCATCCCACCAAGTTTTTCAACTACAACATCAACCAAACAAGATGCCATAATTGATCCTTTTTAACAATAATTAAGAAATTGAAGCACTCTTGAACGCTAGATAAAATCAGCAACAATTTCAAATAAAATTATAGCCTATATGAATGCAATTAAAAACACTTTCAAATACAACTATGAACTGTGAAAAATTATGTCTCTTAACAACTGAGAAATTGAAGCTTAGTACTTAGTTATTGACCAACTTAAACCCAAGAAACCGATTAAACTGCAATGAATGAGAGTATAGCAGGGAAAAATCTAAATTTATAAGAGTACGGGTAGAACTTTTCCAAGACTTGTGAGGGCCAAAGTTATTCTAATCGCTTTTAGATTAATCTTTCTCTTTTTCTTTTTGGTCATGACTAATAATTGTGGCTATAAAATTATTTCCCAACTTCAACTTTAGCTTTACAGAACATGGTAGGGCCATCTCATTCAATTTGTTCGATTGTGGGAAGTGAAGGAATGGATGAGAAATAATTTTAGTTAACTTCACTCTTTCTTCCCGTAAAATGTACTTCAAATTCCCATGCTTTTACTTCTCGGTCAATTCCTATTAATTTTTTTAATGTATTAAGTTGAGGTAAACTTAAAATGTTACAATTCGCAATAATTTGTGGATTACAATTCAGGATAGTTATGATTCCAATTGACACTATTTCCTTATAATATAAGTTGTAGACATAAAAGATGAGCAAATTCTAAGCATTCATGGTTTAAAGTCACAAGAAAAATTTATATCTATTGATCTAAAGATTAATTCCTCAAACTAAAAATCAAATTTAAATTGATTTTAAGATGGTTGTCTCATAATTTCTAATAAATTTCACATTAGTGAATTGATATGAAACATTGACACAAGTTTGGAGGTCAAGTTTTGACTTATATGTGTTTATGTTAGGATAGGTGTTCATGTTATTGCATTAGACTAGTATGATTATCATTTGAATTTATTTAATCATTTTATTTACTTAAATACTTTTAAATCTAGTCATGTTATTTAGTCATCTATCTATGTCTATTGTATCTATTAACACATAACTATTTTAGATTCAATTAACTTCATTTAGCATGCTAGTTCGACTTTACTTAGCTCCCTCCTATCATTCTAGGTTAGCTTTAATTAACTCACATTTTATGCTAGTTCATCTTTAATTATCCACCATCTAACATGTATTGTCTTGCTCTATATAAACATAGACATATTTATATTTTGAAAACAATATTTTTGATGAAGGATTTTATATCATCCACAAAGACATTTTAGCAACCTGATACAAGAGCACAAACCTTTTAGGCTGAAATTTCTTCAACTAAGAGCCAAGGACTAAGGGGTATCCATTCTGCCAAATTCGTTTAGGGCATGATCCCAACTCATCCTTTATGATGTTAGTGTCGGGGCCTTGCACTCAGTAAGGCTTGATCTCTAATAGATTCATTTAGAACCATTCAACTACATCAATAGATCAAACATCCATTGACTAACAACAATATTGAACTACTCTAATATTCAATACAATTAATTTATTGACTATCTTCTTCTTTTTTTTCAAATTAATTTTGTATACATATATTAAAAACAAATTTATGAATATAATTTTAAGTGTCTAAAATATTTTATTATTCCTATATCATATCATAGCCATTTCATTTAAATCCCTTTATATAGTGAGCTTCTCATTTTTAATATCTAACTTTTCACATATCTCATGTGCCAATGTTGGATTGAAGCTTGGTAGAGCATTGTCGATGCCATTAAATCCCAAACTAATAAAAGTTTTCTCATATTTATCCAAAACTGTTGATTATAATTGCAGAAGCAAATGAAAAATAAATTACAGAAAAAGAACAAAAATTAAAAAGATTACATAGAACATGAACACAAATTTATAGTGGTTCGCCCAAAGATGGCTATGTCCACTTTCAGGGATTATCTCTTTATTAATTCTCAATTGATTACATATTCAACCAACAGCTTATTTATAAAACAGTCTCCACTCCAATAATTGGAAAAATCCATTCAAAACAGACAACTTCTAAATTGGTGAACATATGCCAAAAGAAGTTATTACAAAGAAGGAAACCATTTCGAATTATGAGAGAAACTTGCTAATTTGGGCAACATTGAATCCAACAATCTCCCACTTGAAGACCAAATTGCTACTTAGAGATATTCCTCTGTTGTAGGTTTATTGTCAGAGTTGGACAAGTCCGAGAGAAGCTTTATAGAATTTGAACTTCTTCTTGGGTACTACCTTTGTCAACATGTCAGCTAGATTCAACTTCATGTCAATTTTCTCCACTTCTAGCTTACCCTCTTCAATAGCATGGTGAATGAAATGATATCGCAGCTCTATATACTTTGTCCGATTATGAATGGCGGAATTCTTGGACAAGTGAATAGCACTATTGCTATCACAAAAGAGAGTAAAAAATGATTGCTTACACCATAACTCACCTAACAACCACTGCAACCATATCATTTCATTTGCTCCTTTAGAGAGAGCAATATATTATGCCTTCGTAGAAGAAAGTGCAACCACCTGTTGCAACCGAGAAACCCAACTAATCACTGCCCCAGCATAAGTGAACACATAACCGATAGTAGAATGTCATTTTTCTAGATCTCCAGCCATAGCAGAATCTACATAACCTCGTAGGTGATTGTCCTTACCATCAAAACATAAAACACATTCAAAAGTACCTTTTAAATACTTGAAGATCCACTACACTGCCTGCCAATGTGGTTTACCCAGATTACTCAGAAATCTACTCACAACTCCCACTGCATGAGCAATATCTGGATGAGTACAAGTCATGGCATACATGAGACTACCAAATTCTAATGAATATGGAACACACTTCATGTTCTCTTTATCCTCTTTTGTTTTAGGACACATAGTTGAGGATAACCAAAAAATGATCAGCCAAAGGAGTACTAACAGATTTGGTAATCTTCATATTGAATCTATCTAAGATTTTAAGAATATTATTTTCTTGAGATAATCTAAGTTCTCTCTTATTTCTATCCCTGATTATATTGATCCCAACAATCCTCTTTGCTGCCCCTAAATCCTTCATGGAAAATCTTTGAAATAAATGTTGTTTCAACTCACAAACTATCCTCACACTAGTGCCATCAACCAGCACATCATCAACATAAAGTTATAGAATAAAAAACTCACCATTAGGAAGCTTCTTGTAATAAACACATGGGCCTGAGTCACAATGAATGAAATGGTGTTGAGTCATGAAGCTATCAAATTTTAGATACCACTGCCTTGGGCCTTGCTTGAGCCCATACAAACTCCACTTCAATCTACAATATAAATGTTCTTGACCATGCTATGCAAAACCTTCAGGCCATTCCATGTATATTTCCTCTTCAATATCTCCATGAAGAAAAGCTTCTTTCACATCTAATTGCTCAAGTTCAAGATCCCAAATAGCTGCAAAGCCTAACATTGCTCAAATTGTGTCCATTCTCACAATTGGTGAAAATATCTCATTGAAATCAATTCCTTTTTCTTGAGAAAAACCTTTCACAACCAATCTAGCCCTATAATGTTTATGACCTCCATCTTCCTCTTTCACACAATAAACCCATTTATTCTTCAGTGGTTTCCGATTTGGCAGAAGAGGAACCAAATCCCATATCTCATTTGCACGCAAAGACTCCATTTCTTTATTCATCGCTTCCATCCATTTTATAGAATTTTCATCTTTGCAAGCTTGTTTAAATGTTGCAAGCTCTGCCTCACCACAAAGCAATAATTCATAATCATCATCTAGCAATAACTCATAATCATCATATTTTGTTGGTGGTTTTCTCTTCCGGGTTTATCTCCTTAATTAAGGACCCATTTTTTATGGAAATCAGACTATAAATTAAATCCAATACCCTATTTTTCTAAACTCCCCTGCACACTACTTTGTTCAGGAAAAACACCAACTCCCTGTTGAGGCCGCGTATGCACTTGAAGAGGTTGCATATTACTTATAGATTGTGTAGAGCTCCTAAAAGACTGCGAATTTGATTGGGAAAGAGTCTGCACATGATGCAAAGGAGGCCACATATTATTGTCAAACTGATGTGTTTGACCATGAGGAGGCAACGCATTGTGTAGAGGAGGTTGCGTGTGAAATGGTAAGGGCAGTGACTCAGCATTTAAAGGCTGCGAGTGAACATGATGGGGGTGTGTTTGAATTAATGAAGGCTCATTACCAATGTTTAAAGGTTGTGAATCCACTAAAGAGTGCATCGATGTGGAAACAAGGGGGTGTTGGTAGAGGTTGTGTATAGCCTTGTGTAGGATGCGCATGATGTATAGATAGCTGCTCATTACCTAGTGTTTGTTGCATTGGAAATATAGTAGGCAACGATGGAGGCACTAAAGTGTGTAATGAGCTTGTCACAAACTGTGATAAAGGAGGTTGTGAATAAACAGGGACTCCAATGTTTGAAGGTAGAGAGCTTAAATTAGATGGTTGCGAAGAAACTACTAAAGGTTGGGAGAATGAAACAAAAGTTTGTCTAACACGACCATTATCAAATAAATCAACATCAAAATATTCATCTAAAGATGTGTCTTGAGGCTGCAAACCTGGAAATTTTTTCTCATTGAAGACAACATCCCAACTATGAACAATATTTTTAGTGATGGGATCCCACAACCTTTAACCAAACTGATCCTCTCCATAGCCGAGAAAAATACACCTCTTTGATTTTAAATCAAACTTCGTTCATTGCTCCTTGCGAATATGCACAAACGCTTCACAAGCAAACACCCACAAATGGTGATATGAAATTCTTTTTCCAAGCCATCTCCCCTCTGGAATATCAAAATCCAAACGAGATGACAGAGCATGATTGATTAAATATACTATAGTGTTACATGCCTCTGCCCAAAACTCTTTTCCAAAACTGACATTGGATAGCATACAATGAGCTCTCTCTAGAATCATTTGATTCAACCTCTCAACTACACCATTTTCCTGAGGGGTAAATGGGACCACCTTTATTCTACAAATGTCGTTGTTTGCACAAAAATTCTCAAAATCTGAGGTGCAAAACTCTCCCCCATTATCAGTTTTAAGACATTTAATTTTGTCCTATCTGGTTTTCAACAAGAGCCTTAAAAAATTTAAATTTTGAAAAAACTTCTAATTTTTTATTTAACATGTAAATCCAAACTTTTTAATTGTAATCATCAAGGAAAGAAACAAAGTAATTTTCACCTCCAAAAGAGGTTACCTTAGTGGGACCGAAAACGTCTGAATGTACAAGTGCCAAAGGAGTGGTTTTCTGATCATGGCCTATCCTCAAGAAGCTAGCCCAACTTTGTTTTCCATAAAGAAAATGCTCGCATAACTTCAAATCCATTGATTTTAAGCCAGGAAGTTGATCTTGTTGAAGCATTACTTCAAGCCCTTTCTTGCTCATGTGCTCGAGCCTATTATGCCAAATTTTGGAATTGTTGTCCATAACTATTAGGGAAACTCCCACTTCACCATGGCATTTTAAAATGTAAAGATTACCCAACTTATTTCCCTTTGCAAGCACTAAAACTCCCTTGGTTACTCTCCAATTTTCTAAAGAAAATTTAACATTACACCCAGAAGCAATAAGTTGACTTACAAAAATTAAATTTTGTTTCAACAAAGGAACATATCTCACATCCTTTAAAAGCCATTGATTTCTATTTTTCAAATTCAAAATTATATCACCCTTACCAATGATTTCACATTCTTTATTGTCACCAAGAAAAACCCTACTAAATGTACCTTCTTTGAAATTTGTAAAAGCTTGTCGGCATGAAGTAGCATAGAAAGAAGCCACAGAATCAACTACCCATGAGTCTGCAGTTGTGTCTCCAGCAACCAAGACTAGAACACCATCATCTTTTTCAGCTGTAGTGTTTGCTTCATGGTTACTGACTTTGTCCTATGCCTTTTTATAATTCCAACATTCTTTCTTTGTGTGGCCCAGTTTTCCATAAAACCAACAGGCACCAATCCTTCCTCTAGATTGTGATCTATGTGTAGATTTTGATCTTCTTCTATTATTACTTTTGCCTCTTTCTTTACTTCTACCTCTATTACCCTTACTTACAATAGTCAATGCCTCACCAAATGAGGGTTCTTATTTTTTCTTTGCATATCTTCACTCAGAAGAGTGGCTGCAACATCATGGAATTTCAATTTGCTTTGGGTAGCCATCGAAGTGCTCATTGCCATCACCACACCTTCCTAGCTATTTGGTAAAGAACACAGTAATAAAATAGCCTTGATCTCATCATCTAAATTAATGCCCACATAAATTAATTGGGTGATTAATGTATTAAATTTATTTAAATAATTTGACGTAATCCCTCCTCGCATTTTTAAATTATACATCTTTTTCATGATGAATCCTTATTGGAAGTCGATGCCATCTCATACATTGAAGAGAGTTTGTCCCACAACTCCTGTGTTGTCTTCTCAGCTGAGACATTAAATAAAACATTGCTGGACAACGAAAGGAAAATTGTAGCTCTTGCATTTTTTGTCTAGTTTCTCCCAATCTTCATCTGATAAAGAACCTTGCCCTTTGGCTTTCGCAGCCAATGCATTTGAGAGATCTTGCTTGATGAGAAACAAATCCATCTGCACCTTCCACAGACCAAAATTTTGACTTGCAAATTTTTCAATCTTCCATTTGTCTACATCTTTCATGGCTCTAGAAATTCTTCACTGATTTCCAACACCAAGTTTCTCTATTGAGCTCTAATACCAATTGTTGATTATAATTGCAAAAGCAAATGAAAAATAAATTGCAGAAAAAGAACATAAATTAAAAAGATTACACAGAACAAGAACATGATATTTATAGTGGTTCGCCCAAAGATGGCTACATCCACTTTCAGGGATGATCTCTTTATTAATTCTCAATTGATTACATATTCAACCAGTAGCTTATTTGTAAAACAATATCCACTCCAATAATTGAAAAAATCCATTCGAAACAGACAACTTCTAAATTGTCAAACACATGCCTAAAGAAGTTATTACAAAGAAGGAAACTGTTTCGAATTGTGAGAGAAACTTGCTAATTTGGGCTTCACTGAACCCAACAAAAATGACATAGTAATAAGGTGATTGGTTCAGCGACCTTTTGCTTTTAAATTTGTTTCCTTTCTAGTAATGTTGAGGTTAGTTGGCTTTGAGTGGTGGGGAAGTAATGATGAACTGTGTTCCATTCAGCGGGCTTTGCCAACTGCAGTGCAAACATAGTAGTATTTTTATTTCATTTATTTTCAAGTCTCCACTGTTACTAATGGAAACGTATGACTTAACACTATGTGCCACCCCATGTGGTTGTCTGATTTCTTTGATGTGCTAATAGTGAAAACTACACCCCACTATCATTCTTTAATAATTTCTTGTTATCCCTCTCACAAACATCTTTTGACTGTTTGTTTCTTATTTTTACATTTATTTTCCTAATAGTTCAAATTGCATAATTATATAAAAAAATTGGATGTTTTAAGTTTATTTTGATTAAAATGTTTTTATGTAATAAGAGTTATGTAATTATTATTATGATATATTTAAAAATTAATATTTCATTTTAATTATGTATTAATATAATTAAGTTATAATTAGAATGATTGTTAAATTTATGATTTGAGATGATTGGCAATAGAGTTCATATTTAATAATAATATTTATTTTAATAATTATTTATTTTTTGATATTTCTTTCATTTATTTTATATAAATAATATTAAAGTTGTTTTATTAAAAAATAATTTAATATCTTTTTGTAAAGAAAAGTATCAATACATGTAGATACGAATATCATGCACTCTCTCATGTCATAATCACTTTCCTCAAAGTTTTCTTTTTACTTTATATCAATATCACACACTATTAATTTATGTCCTTTTTTCTTTAGTCTATACTTTATGTCAAATCATCTTTGTAGTATATTTTATAGAGAAAAATATTAATTCAAATTGACAAGAAAGTTGTTCATTATTCCATGTGACAATTTCATCTTTTTTATAGTTATTTTTACTTTATATCAATATCACTCATTGTTAATTTATCTCTTTTCCTCTTTAGATTATGATTTATGTCAAGTCATCTTTGTAGTATGTGTTATCTTTTAATGTCATGAACATCTTGTTTTGACCAATTCTCCTTCCCTTCTTTTTAAACTTATAAAAATTAAACATTGTAATGGTAAAAATTGCATTGTATGTTTTGGGCCACTTTGATTAGAATATGTTTTATTTAATAAAGGTTATACTATGCTTCAAAATTAGTATTTAATTTTGCGGGCTCTAAGGAAAAATAGTAGAAGAGTCTGTAGAATAATGGAGCTGAAAATTAAAGACAAATTATATGCTTTGTCCTTCCTTCATTCACACAATTTGTACCTTGTTAATCAAGGCTTACAGTTAGACCTTCAATTGCGGGTAAATTCTTCAAACTACCCATTGAATAGTGGTTGAAATTATCAGAATCAAGGTCATGATGCACATCAGTTTCGTATGCCTTCTTCTGTAAGGGCTACGTCTTGGTTACTGTTACACTTGGAGCCTAGGGGTAATGCTTGAAGGTTTTTGGCAAGAAATTCTTTGCATACAGAAGGCATGGATGAAAATTCAACAAATGATCAAGCGGTTGATGATAGAAATCACTAATAGCACACTAGTTTTTTAATAATTGGTCTTTTTGAGTTATATTTTGGGCTTAAATTGGGTCTTTTAAATGAATTGTCTTTGTACGGGTTGAGTTAAAACTCATTCTAAGTTGTTTTGTAAGGGTTATTGGGTTTTAATTTGGGCTTTTAAACATTTCATCTTTGTACGGGTTGAGTCAAAACTCATTTGAGTTGTTTTGTAAGGGCTGGGTAAATGTTCAACTTCAGGTTAGTCTGGGTTAATGCTGCATTTTGAACCATCAGCATTTTTGTACAAACAATGTAATTGGTCTTTGTACCTATCCTATTGTTACTAGAGCGATAACTGGAGGTTTTCTTACTAGTTCTTTCCTACCAGTATGCTCCCCTAAACCAGTTTTTGTAAAATTATACTATATATATAATAAAATATTAGTGGCTTGCCACTTTTGCAAAAAAGAAATAGTATTAATTCTACAATATTTAGAGTGATTTCTAACAGAATTCACACTAAATAACAATATTTATTTTAATGATTATCTACTTTGTAAAATCTCTTTTGTTTCTTGCACATGAATACTATTCTTTAATTCTTTTATTGAAAGTTAGTATACTATTATTGAGGAAATAAGAATATAAATACAAGTGAATAAGAACGCCATGCACAACCATAACTATGATCACTTTCTTGAAAATTAACACTAATCCTTAAAATTTCATAGCTTATTTTATTTATTTCTCTAAAATTACATAGTAATAATGGTGATAACAACTCTCCAAATCAAACCACTTCTCTTCTTTTAATATCTCTCCCTTTTCCTTCCAAAACCTAAGTTAAAACCTTAAAAAAAATCTTATATTTTCTATCAAAAAACATTATATTTAAAATAATATAAAATATTATATTCTTTATCAAACAAAATTATATTAAAATATCTTTATTATTCTTCATCCACATTCTTTTGAAAAAATCTAATTAAAAATAATATATTTTTTTTATTCTATATAATAAAAAAATTCACTTCACAAGATAAACATAATAATTTATTTTCTAATATCTTTAAAATAAACTTAAATTAACAAATTAAAATAATTAAATTATTCATTTTCTCAACTGTAACACATACACTATCCAAACATTTTAAATGATAATGAATTTCAATTAGATAATAACATCTATTCAAATTATATTTTTCATTATGCACATTCATAATATTAAAATATATTAGAAAATAAAAAACTAGATATAAGAAACTTTTTATTATTTTTTTCTTAAATTGAAATGAAATCTAATTATTAATTTTCAATTCTAAACTAAGAAATTACACATTAAAAAACTATTTTAATTATAATAATTAAAAAAAAATCTCATTAATTCTATATATAAAGGATATTAGAAATCATAATTATCTAAATGGATAATTACATTAAAATAAATATAAGCATAAAGTAAATAAATAGAATTTTCTCTACACACTCAAATAAATTAATCTAGTTATCAACTAATTTATTTTCAATTGATTATTGATTATTTATTTAATTAATTAATTATTATTTTCCACACCCTTTAATCATATTAGGATACTTCAACAAGATCTAGTTTGTCTTCCCTAATACATGTACCTATCATACATCATAGTCTTGTCACAACATAATATTGTCAAACATACCTTAGTAGCATTATTAAAAAATATAATTAATAATATAATCATCATTAATCAATTAAACATAGAAATGCATTCAAACATTAGACACAAATATGTTAAATCAGCACTACACTCGATACAGGTCAATAGAATAAATCCATTGTTACTACAAAATAAAAACATCATAGAGTCCCCAAGGAACTAGAAATGAGGGATTTTACATATTCTTAGTGGTTTTGGAACATCCTTATATTTATTTCATTTCCCTTTCAAAATTTATTCATCCTTAGGCCCTCCCTAAATATTTAATGCAATCTTCAAGCCCTTATCTATGGATTTTCTCCTCATCTCTTCGCTAAGTAAAGTAGAAACAAGGACATCCATCTTCAAAGATCTTTATTGGAAACACTTCAAGGAATGATAATGTTTGCTAATATTTAGGTAAAGAATAAAGAAGCAATATATATTTATCCTCATCTTTTATCTTAATATCAAGAGGATCTAGTTGACTTAAAATCAAAATAAAAGCATAAATATGCTCTAAACCAAGTCTTTGTCCTTCAATTAAATTGAGTGAAGTTTTGTAATAAAATAAATTTAATACAAGATCAAACATTTCACAAATACTTTATAATGATTAAGAGTAATAAAATCCACTTTGAGGGGGAAAACCTCCAAAATTCTCTAATAAGAACACAAAATTGTAATATGATGATAATAAACTAACCATAAATATATACCTTGGACGACACCTAGGTTATCTTAGATGCCTAACTATAACACTTAGTCTAACCTAAATTATATTTAAATAATAATATAGCAATGGTCATATAACTTAATTAAGAGTTAAGGTAGTCACAAAATATATACTCATAACCCTATGCACACTATAGTATTAAGGCTACAACATGATCCCTCTTCAAAGAATCAATATCCTCAACGTTGATCAATTGTGGATTATTCTACATGAAATATTCATCTTCCCATGTGGCATATTCAACTAGAAAATTATTGCATTGAATGAGATATCAAGTGATTGTCCTAGTCCTCAACTTCTTTATGTGCGACTAGAAAATTAACTTTGGATCCTAGATGATTATTCCTTCTTCATCTAGCTTTGGTACTCCTATTGTGTAGGTATCTATCAACTAATCAAATTATTTAAATAGGAAACATGGAAAAATATATGTACTTTTATTGTTGGAGGTAACTCAAGCTTCTAGGCTACACTACCTATCTTTTGCATAATATGGTATGGACCATAATATTTTGGTTAAAACTTGTTATTTTTATTTTTTGATTTAGGTAAATTTTCTTATAAATTTTTAATCTCATCAAAACTCAATCATTTTCTTCAAAACTCCTTTCACTATAGTGTTGGTCAACCTATTTTTTTATTTTGTTTTATGGCATGGTCAAATTCTACTTGAGTCCTAAAAGTACTTATTTTTGATGAGTTGTGAAATCTTCCATAGGATGAACTCTTGGTGTTAACTTTAGTGATATTGTGATGGATGGTGGATGGTATCCATATAATACCATAAAAGGGATAGTTTTGAAGAACTATGAAAGGTATTTTTATACCACCCATTTGCTAGTGGTGACCAATCCACCATTGAGATTGCTTATATAAAGTAAACGAATATACATATATTTCCAAGAACTTATTGATGACATTAGTTCCCATCTAACTAAAGATGGTATGAATATCTATAAGCGAAATGAGTATCCAAAAAAGATATTAAATCTTTCATAAATTTATTGGTAAAGAGGATCATGATCACTAACAATAACCCTTGGGGTACCATGTAACTTTTATATGTTCTTCATAAGTTATTTTTCCACTATGCTTGTTATAATCATAAAGGATATTGCAATAAAATATGTATATTTTTTGGTATGATTCACCACTACCATGATGAAACTCTTACCTTTATATCTTAGAAGGTGTGTAATGAAATCCATGGAGATATATTCCTACCACTAGTTAAAAATAACTAAGTGTTACAAAAAATTGTCTACACTATTTCCCCTTTATTTATTTGATATACCAAATGTGTGTTCGATTAAGTGTGCATGGTTCAAAACAAATTAAAGAAAATAAAACACACCCTAATAGAACATTATATCAAAAATAGAAACTGAAATAAAAGAAATGCAAACTCGATTTTTTGCCCCTGATGTCCTCCTATCGTCCTCTATCTCCAGTAATTTTGTTGATTCCAGCTGTTGCTCTCAGATTTTTTTGGGCTCAACAAACAATCCTCCCAGAGAATGAGATTGTGGGTGACGAATGCATGCTATGCTAAGATGTGATTATGCTGATTGAATGATTGCTTGATAAAGAAACTATGATTATGAATGCTCTTAATGCTAATAATAAATGCAACTATTCTCTAATCGCCTATCACCTAATCTTATGAATGCTTGGATATGCAGGTATATTTATAGAGCTTTCGAAGAATTGTGATTGGCTGATGCGATCAACGACTGTGAAAATTCCTGGTAGATCGAACGGTCCAAGATGGATAAGACTAGAGAGAAAAATTTAAAAAAATCAGAAAGCAGGATTTGTTTCCTTTTTCATGGAAGAGATAAGATGAGATGATAAAAATCATCTTTTTTGAGGATTTTGGAAAGATTTAGGAAGATAAATAATGAATTATAAATTCAATTATTTATTTATGGGTGACATGGCAATTTTTCTCAATTAAATAATCATTTAATTAAGATTTGAAGAAATAAAATATTTAATTAATTAGCAGAAAGATTTAAAATAGGAGAAAGGAAATATTTAAATTCAATTAAATCAAAAGACTTAATTAAATTCAAAAGGTGATAATTAATTAAAATAAAGGATATTTATTTAATTAATTAAGTAGACATATGAATGTGAAATAATTAAATAAAGTGAATTTATTTAATTAAGGTGGAAAAGTGAATGAACAATATAATTAAATTAATTAAATTTAATCATATGTAGAGGACTTTTAGAGAAATTAATTAAATAATAAATATTTAATTAAATGCCAGGATTAATTAGACATAACCAATTTTATGCATATACATTTTACCCCTCTTTGAAGTGATGTGTGAAACGTATTGCTTCAAAGAAAATATTTCTTCTTTTGAAATTTGTTGCGTTTGATTTTGCCCCTTGATCGAAAAATTTTAACTGATATGCCCCTGAAAAAAAATGTGCCTGATATGCCTTTTGATTTGAATTTGATATGTTTATGATTGAAAAATGCGGTTGATATTTATGATGCCCCCTCGGGAGGTAAATCACTGATGGTGAGAAAAATGTTGAGTTGATGATGAAATTTAGATGATGAGAGGGATTTAGTGATTTAGCTCCCAATAATTGATTAAAAGATGCCCCAGTTTGAAAAATAAGGTCAGAGTTTGAGAAAAAATAGAAAAAATAAAAAATAAAATGCCACAAAAACCCACCTTAGTTGACCTTTAAAAGGTCAAAGGGGTAAAAAGGGCAAGTCATTTTCACCTTTTGACTTTGGTGATTTTTTTGCTCTGACGCTGACTTGGCGAGATTTGGTGAGATGGAGATTCCTTACCATAGACATAGATTCGAGTGGGCCCACTGGTACCAGAGACCAACAACATATAGACCACCAGTGAGTTGATTTGATCCTCTTTGCTTTGAAAATTTGTGATTTCAATTGAATTTTTATGACCTTTTTTCGCGGATTTAGATTTGAACAGTCTGTTTTAGCGCATAGAGTCTTAGTTTTAGCACATTCAATGTTTCTTACAGTGCATCGAGGGTGTAAAACAACGCTTTTAGGGTGGAATAGGATATAGATAGTGTAGCATATACGATACACAAAATAGCGCATCTAGGATGCCTATAGGAAAGTGGGACTTTAGCCCATATAGGAAATTGATTAGCGCATCTAGGAGTATGCCCCAACCAGTGATATATTAGCGCATATAGGAAATAGATTAGCGCATCCAGTGTTCTAGCACATTAGGTGGATGAAAACAAAGAGTAGGTCACTGATAACTTTGTTTCCATTGAATGAAAAACAAAGAGTAGAATGATTGATGGATTGTCTGATAACTTTGCTTTAAAAAAAAAAAAGAGTAGATGATTGATATGACTTCTAATAAATTTGCTTTCTGTGATAGAAAACAAATAGTAGATGATGTGATTGAAAACATATTTTCATTCATGACTAAAGTACAAATAGGAAAATGATTTGATTGTTGATAAATTTTATTTCTTAAAAAAGAAAACAAATAGTAAATGATGATAGAGTAGATTGATTTGAGATTCAGATAGATAGATTTTGCATTGATTTCAGGATATGAGTCACTTAGATAGAGCACTTGATATGGTTCACTGATATGGGTCACTGATAGGGATCACTAATAGATAGATATGGATTATGATTGCATGATGTTAGGTAGATAGATCACTTTGATATGAGTCTATGGTATGAGTCTGATTGGTTGTATTTGCGATGACAAAAAATAGGAGGTTTTCAAAAACCTCCATATTAGAGAGCACTTCCCTGTGGGTTGGGATAGGATACGAGATCTGACACCTGCAGATGTACAGTTGATAGTGGGATGTGGGTTGGGATATTTGTTGTCTATGCCTCAGTTTGGGTCAACAGGGGACTGTTGACTGCGCTAGTAGAGAGGTGGCATTTTGAACAGAATACCTTGCATGTGCCGATGGGTGAGATGATAGTGACCCCAGAGGATGTATATAGGATTTTGGGGACTCCGGTGGTAGGTGCTCTTATGGTTTATGACCACAAGGAGCTAGGTGGTACAAATGCACTCAAGAGGGTGTCTGGGGATGCCCATATAGTAGGGTATTGGGTGCCATGGGAAGATTTAAGGAGATATCCAACCTTACCCGTAGTTTTGAGTGCATTCATTGGAGGCTTCCTTTTTCCAGACCACCAGTCAAAGGGACTATCAGTTGGGTGGGGGAGGATTATTGAGTAGATGATAGGCCAACAGCGGAGATATAATTGGGGGAGTTGCATGTTAGCACATTTGTACCATGACTTGCATCAGGTAGTGTACAACGAAGGGGGCAGTTTTTCATGTGGTGTTACCCTGCTCTAGATCTGGGCATGGGAGCATATTGCTATTACTGGACCACTTGGACCGAGTGCTAGGCCACTAGGTAGGTCATATGTATATGTATATTCAAGTGTACTTGTCCAGCCCAAGCTGGGAAAGTTGGATTACTGGAGATAGATTCTAGATGATGTAGATTCAGTGATATGGAGGCCTTACATAGATTGTGAGGCATGGGATACATATCATCTTGAGATGCCTTTTGTATGTATGCCCCATTATCTAATAGGTCGGACCCCTTTATTATAGAGAGATTTTTGGCTTTGCAAGTACAGAGATAGTACATATATACTCAAGGGATGCCTTAGGGTGTTGTGCACTATGTGCAGTGCAAGGATGATCCTAGATGGGGACTGGGAATTTCATATCAGGTTGCTTATATAGAGTATACAGGTTTACAGCTCGAGGTATGGGATTACAGGCCCAAGATTACTGATGTAGGGATGTCTGGGGAGTACTCTACTTATTTTCACACACACTCATTTTCTTGTTTCACATGTCTGAATGAGTCAGCGCCCATTTTGATGGAATATTAGCCATGGGGTCAAAGATAGGAGGATGTGGTAGGGAGGAGAAGGCAGTTGGTGGAGGGGAGGAGGAGGAGAGTGGAGATGGAGAGAGCTCAAATGATGATGGTGGGGATGATGGTGGAGATGGCGAAGGGTATGAGCAGAGGCCAATGAGATAGAGGTCTGACATTTTGGGTAGTGTACAGATCATGTGGAGGCTAAGGACTAGTCTCAAATAGAGGACAGTGATTAGGGCCCCCTCCATAGCACAGCAGGCATAGATAGCTACTCTGCAGGCCTAGGTATAGACTCTTCAGGGGCAGCAAGCATAGCTGCAGAGCCAGTTGGCTCAGGCTTAGAGTATTGCATTGTAGTTATAGGCGTAGATACAGGCATAGGTGCAAGCACCTCCTCTAGCCCTAGACCCACAGGTGGCCCATTTGACAACAGAGAGAGATTTGTTCAGACGAAGGGCATTAGAGGTAGAGAGGGTTGTTGAGAGACTCATGGGAATTGTTGAGAGTGCATCTTTGAGGGAGGCCATTGTAGAGGGATTTGAGATTGCCAGGGAGACTAAGCATTATTGGGTTAGATATGAGGAGTTGTGCCCTCCCAACCGCAAAGAGCCTTACCCTAGGTCCCACAGAAAATCCAGGAGTAGATCACAGAGTGTGTCACATAGCAGAGGGGTCACAAGTCCTCGACAGGATCCAAGCGTAGGTGGTAGTGGTAGGCCACCAGTCACTAGACCAGCTCCATCAGGGGGCTCCATGAACCATCCTTGATATGTGATTTTCATTGATGTAGTATTATTGATGTATTTCACACATGTATATCATTTTTGTAGCATGTACATTTTTTTGGATCATATATTATGTATCTCTCTAGACTTTTAGTTTCATTAGACATTAGACATTTGTATTTATTTTTAATGAGCGATGACTTGCAGCGGTGATGAGTTTTGATGATGTGCATTGTTTTAATATGATAATGATATGGATATGCATTTGTTTGTATATGTTATGAGATGGATTTGTGATGATTTTGATGATTTAATGACTAACCTATGAGGTAGGATGATTCATGATATGCTTATGATGATGATTTGTGATGTGTACTAATGATGTCATGCAGGTGGATAACTTATGATGTGATTATGAAAATATGCAATGGGATATATGATATGTTTATGAAAAATGTAATGTTTTGCAAATGATGTGGAAATGTAATGTATGGAATTTTTGTTTTTGGATTTTAATAAATGATAATGTGATGGAAAATGGATGTTGTTTTTATGAAATGCATCATGAATTTGTAATATGTATATATAAATGATATGAAAATTATAGATGATTAAAGATATGATATGAATGTAATGTGATAAATGATAAATGATCTTAATAATGAAGTGAAGTGAAATGAACATGATTAATAATAATGAGATGTATGATAGGATGATATGAAATGTAATGAAATGAGATGAAATGAGATGAAATGGATGAAATGATAATGCTAAATGAAATTATAATGAAAATATAATGAAGTGATAAGTGAAATGAAAATAGATTAGGAAATAATGGCACAAAGATAAAATATGATAATGAAATGGTAATGAAGATGATAAATGGTATGCAACTGTGTAAAATGAAAATGAAATGGATATGAAAATGACAAGTAAGATGTTAATGAAATGAAGATGATAGATAATGTGAAAATGAAAGTGATATGAAATACCTAATAGATAAATGAATGATATGAAATGAATAAAGGATCTAAATGATATGCAAATGAAACTATACATAAAATGAGGATGATATAAAATGAGAATGATCAATGGTATGCAATGACATTATATGATACGAAAAAATGATAAATGAAATGATAATGCATAATGATAAATAAATGATAAAGAATCTAAATGATATGAAAATGAATGATAAATGATAAGCTATATGATATGTACAAGACCTAGATGAAATGATAATAATTAATGAAATGATGATGAAGATGAAAGACGATAATGAAACAAATGTTTGAATGTCCTCCACAAATAGTCCAAAGAGACACGATCGCCATTGATGTTTTTGTTCATCCTTTTAGAACTCTTTAATGCAAATCCAGTATGCAGATATGTACAATGATCTAAATGAAATGCAACGAAACGAAACCAACCATTTTTTGAGCCCTTTGTTAGCTTTCTTGAATCATCATAGAGAATTTTAAAATTTTGGAAGTATGTACAAGCATCAGAGGGGAAATTAGCACCAATGATGACCTAAGTACAACTTTCATGATTTTTAATATAGCAAGTAAACACAAGCATTGAGGTAAAATTGAACCAAGATGACTTGAGTATTTCTTGCATAAACAGACAAAGATTAACCACTTTCTGATGCAAATTTGGAACTGTCATCAATGATACGCTTTGGAAATCATGTCTCGCGACATATTTGCACCAGATTGATAGTTAACCTCAAGACAACAGACAAAGAAAAATCATCCTCTTTCCTCACCACTCTAGTTCAGTAAATCATCGAGTGTGCTCAGAGGGATGATATCGAAAGTCAAACAACCATTATTCAAAATATAATACTGATATTGCAATCATTTATCCAAATTTTAGATCATCAAATGTGTGTTGTGATATGGTACTTGCTGAAAATTGTTGTGATATGGATCAGTGATTGGATAGTTGTTCATAGGAAGTGATTGTGTGTTTGCATGATTAGATTTGATGTTATTGTCTAGCCGTTTTGGTAAAACCTGAAAGTTGTTTTCCCCCAGTATTCACACAACTTGCTGGAATGAATATATACAATGATCAAGCCATGGTAAGACATTATCGCTCTATAAAAATGATGGTATTATGGTGTTGTTATGGCTCTAAGATGATGGTGAAAAGATGCATGAATGAAGGCTTAAGAAGCTAAGTACAGAATATGAGCTAATAGATGGAGGGCTACAAATAGCATTTGTTTGCCAGATTTTCACTATCTATCTTTATTGCATTTTTATGATTTCTCTTTTATTGTTTTTGTATTTTTCTTGTCAATAGACTTCCTATTGCCAGGTTTTCACCCTATGACGATTTTTTTTTTCAAGAATTTTTCTGCTATTTTTGTTATTTTTTCTAAGACTTTTTCTACTGTTTTTGTTATTTTTTCAAGACTTTTTATGAATGATGATAACTGATTCAAACATAATATTTCTTCAGGTGCATGCTATTGATAGGTTCTTCAAATAGGTCCCCTTCTGGTGTTGATAGCTTGTATGCTCCTGAACCATAAACTACAATGATGATGTAAGGACCCAACCAATTTGGTTCGAACTTACCTTTATTTTCTCTATCTTGCTAATTGTGTGGGTTCTCTTTCAAAACAAGATAACTGACCTGAAAGGTATGTGGCTTGACTCTGTGATTATAGCTACCAAACATCATTTGTTGATATGCTTTCAAATGATCAGCTACTCATTATCTCTTCTCATCAAGGAGTTCCATCTCTTGTAGTCAAGAAACTTATTATTCATTATATTTGATTAAACCTTTCACTGACACTCTAAGCAATGGAATCTCAACCTCTAGAGGTAATATGGCTTTTGCTCCATATACAAGAGCATATAGTGTTGATCCTATTGGCATTCTAATGCTAGTTCTATAGGCCCATAATGTGGGATTGAGTTGTGCATGCCAATCTTTTCATGCATCATTCACAGTCTTCTTCAAAAAATTTAGTATGTTTTGTTTGATGCCTCTGGTTGGCCATTCCCTTGTGGATAGTAAGGTGTTGAATATCTATGTTGAATATGGAATCTCTCACAAAGTTCATCAACATCCTGATTCTTGAACGGTCATCCATTATCTGTGATAATAAAGTTGGGAATTCCATACCGACAAATGATATAGTTGAGTCTGAATGATGAGATTTATTTTCTGGTAACCTTAGCGAGAGGTACTATGTAATGCCCCATCGTGCGAACCCCAAAGGACAACTAACAATAATTACCACACAAAAAAAAATTATAAAGTAAATCTAAACATACATGAGATGCACATTGAGTCATAAGTCATAAAACACAATTAAACAATCCATTAACACTTACATCCCTTTGGGTTCATGAGGAGTCATTATGAAACTTAAATCCATACAACGACGACAAAGAATGAATGCCAAAGATATAATCCATAACTAAGTAAACATTTACAAATATAACACATACATGAAAACATTAATAAGAAACCATCCACGTACAAATATACAACCTATATATACATGATTACCACAAAACTTAGAATGATAAACTTTATAATAGCATATAAACTCAAGGGACATATTTCAATAGATATAATGTATCGAATAACAACTACCATGGATCACAGGCCACACAAGGTATAACATTACATTTCATTACAATGTTCAAGAGGTACAATGATACATAAGTGTTTCCAAACATGATGGAAACCATACAATAAGATAACATGATATGACTAAATAGATGAATACAAAGTATCATAACTGGCTCCAAGACGAATACAACTATGGAGTCGCCGCAACAGCACCAATCCGCACCTCTCAATCCTTGATTGGGGACCCAATGGGGTGCTTAGCACATTCCACCCAACCACATGGGTCTGAAGACCCACCCCCTGTGCTAAGGAGCTGACAAGAAAGAGACCTCAACAAAGAACATCCAAACAAGGAACCACAAGACTCAACGTCATACAAAAGTATCATAAAACTCAAGGATTACAATGACATAATCAACAACATTCATGAGTCAACATAATAACTTAAAGTCATAAATCTCATCACATTAAACAAAGCAATAACCAGTAAACAAGTAACCAAAGGATGATCATGAAGCATTTCCAAATCAAACTGAAATAATAAACAGAATACAACTCCAAAGGCAATAAGGAAACAAGGCAAATGGGTGTCTAGTGGAGAGTGTCATCGCATAGCTCTCATGGGATCTCCTGGCCCTTCCTCCAACTTGAGGTGTCGGCACCCATCTATGGATCTCCTAGCTCTTCCTCCTACTTGAGGCGTCGACACCATAGGGTAGCTCATGCGGAGTCGATAACCTCTCATGAAGACGAGATTACAACTTTGCCGACCACGGCCTTCTCAGTCTATCATTAGTCTATGATAACCATAATGCATAGCCGAGGTATCCAATATTTATTATCTTATGTGTATTACTACCGATCCCCCTAAGTTCTATTTTTAGGTTATCACTTGTTATACTACTCTTACGTGGGTTATCCTGTGCTCTTCCTCCTACTTGAGGCGCCGACCTCCACGAAGAGCCACTCTCCCTAGAGACCCAAAACACAAACCAAAATACAAGGGTTGTACCAACAAAGAAACATGATATCCAATCTCAACATAAATACATGCGAGGCATTACCCATCTCGCCAAAATCACAATACAGAATTTCCAATTACATGGTACATCCCAAGCATAAGTTCAAAATCACCATTATGATCAAAATCTTGGCAAAGCCAAATCAATGAAGAATCAATAGGAAACATGATTACCCTCACCTCTGGAAGTCAAATAAGATCAACTACCCAAGAACTCACAAATGGAGTAAGACAAAACAATACGAGTTTCCAAATAAAATTCCAACACCAGGTAAAATTCCCTTCAACATCAAGATTAACTCAAAAGAAGTCGCACCAAGAGAAAGAGATCCATCAAAACCAAATCAACTCAAAGGATACCACATTAGAATGGAATAAAAAAAAATTTCAAACTTTAATTCACAACCAAAAATGAAACAGTCAATTCCAAGAATGCTTAACTCATCATCACAAGATACCCAAACGACAATTTCCCAACAACTTATGATCTACCCAATAAACAACTTAACAATTTCAACAACCATGACAAAAAGGAGTAATCATTCGACAACCTTTTTAGTTACCTAACAAAATAAGTACAACAATTTTAACTATTATAACCACTAATATGTCATACATCAACACAACCCTATTACATTAATAACTTCTAAAATGTAATAACAAGAATTACATGTTTCTATATATATGTAAATATTTCATGTACTTATTCCATAAGTTCATTGAGAATGACATTCTTAATCCTTTCAACTAGCCAATAGATCTAAATAGCTTTACATCTTACCTCTATAATTTACATAATTAAACAATAAAATATCACCTAAACCTTACTTCTATAGATGACTTTACTTTCGTACTTTTCTTACGTTATTGAAATACTTACACTTTGATGCAATAATAGATATAATGAATCAAATTCACATTCAAATAATTACAAGGAATTATCTAGCAATTCCTTTACACATCCTAAGTCAAAATACATGACGAATATATATATATATATATATATATATATATATATATATATATATACATTGGTACAGAGAGTAATACATATAGAAATAATTCCATTATGTCATTAGAAAAATAGTGAAGCAGAGTTATAAAGTAGTCATTCCAAAATAAATGCGTATATATATATATAGAATACCGAAGATACATATATGTAAAGGAGTCTTATTTAACAAGGAAGCCTGTTTTGTTTCGTAATTACTCAACATCACCAAAAGCGTATAACCTGATTATAGAAGCAAAAGCAATAAGGAATCACCCCTATGAATCAGAATGATGAGTAAAAAAAACAGCGAATGACTAAATAGATGAGACCTCCTACAGTCGATACAGCACAATAAGCGAAGGGGCATACAATACAAAGAATTTGACTTGGTGAATGAAGACAGTCAAGTAATCTTAAATTCAAGACTTTTACTTACTAATGTGAGAGAGACATACTAAGGGCAATTGCATTCGGTCTGCTAACATTTCCTTTGCTTAGCTTTTAAGATTACTAAGAACCTCGAAGTAAATTTTGATTGTCATGTTGCAGCCATTCTCATCCTAAGTTTATTATAAGAGAAATAGTTCAAGGAGAAGTGTACCAAAATAGGTGCGATCTCCTTGTGAAGAACATTGATGACGCTAGCAGAAACAAGCAAAGACTACCCCATTTACATTGCTATGCAAAGACAACTTTGAGAAAGGACACAACAGTATGAATAAAAAGGAAAGACTGTGATCTAATATATATGCCGATACTAAAATTAAATCAGTAGAGCCATTAGTAATCATCGGCCTGAGCAGAAAATATTACTAACAAAAGAGTATAGGATGCACACGAAATGGATCAAGCAAGGAAGCTCTCAACCTCAATGAAGTAATGAAGCATGTTGCCTCTGAATTCATTTCCAAGATTTCCAGAAGATTAGACAAATTATTTAAACCTTTGAACTTCCTATTATGTTCAAGCGCCGCAGCTGAGACAGGTTGATAATAAAATCAGGGACATTATTTAAACCTTCAAAATTTCCTATTATGTTCAGCTGCCACAGCTGAGACAGGTTGACAATGAAATCAGAGAGATTATTTAAACCTCTACATCATTCTACTTTCGAGTACTGCAGAGATGACAGGTTGCCGACGGAATCAGGGAGGCTATTTACACATCTACATATTTTTGCAAGGAAGCACACAAAATCCTTGAACTAATGAAGCACCCTGGCATTTGAAGGCTTGCTAACATTCTGAGTGCATGCAGCTACGCGGGTTTAGCAGATGAGGGATGTAAATACTTCACACATTAGTAACCTTAATGCATTACATATATCGTTGATCTGAAGGTGTGCCTGATTAACCTTCGTGTGCGCACTGGCTATCAGAGGGACACCCTAACTTACCACTAAGATGTGCATGGATCATATATGAATAAAGGCTAAGTATTTTCGGCAACACAATGTTTTGAAGGAATTATTTAATCATCCTACCCGTATCGAAGAGCACAGGAGGTCAAAAGTCTTTGATTGAGAAGAAGCACTCCATATACACTCAAGAAAGCAAGGCAATACCAAGGGACGCCACGGGTAATCGGCCTCATCAATGCAAACGTCGGATTGGAAGAAGCATTGAGCACCTCGAATGGATGGATGACATACCATACAGAAGAAGGAGCAAATGCAATTACAAGGTGTGAGACCGAATTCCTCAGCCCGATACTATCGCAATTCATAACATCAAATGGGGTTCAAGAGAGAAATTGAGATCCTTAAGAATAAAATCAAACAACGCAAACTTGTCTATGGGTTGAAAACGAAGGCACTAATTATACACAGCTACAATCAAAACACAGATCTCAACACTCTTGTGAAGATGAGGCTAATTAAAACAAATTGAAATACAAAATATATAAATCATATGAAGTATCAATAAAGATGTTGTAAATAAAGTATGCCCACACCTGAATCGAATTCCAATTAGTGCGTCAAAGAAAAATGACTCCAATTTCCTGTGCAGGAAGAAAATCCGATTGGGAGCATACTTCGCAGAAAAACCCCAGTGCCCCATTCGAAAAGAATCAATCCTCTTTCCCCACGAACGCCCAGTGAGTCAGTGCCCAAAAAAAAGGAGAGAATTATTTTATTTCTAAGTTTCCCCAACGGTGAAAGTTTCCTCTTTCACAATTAGTTCGAACTATGCATCTTCAAAGAGGAAGATTTTTCTACCTTTTATTTTGCTTTCCACATCAGTTTTAATCTTATCACGATGCGTTATTATTATTTATTTATTTAGCAATAAGCTATTCTTTTTCCATTTTTTTGTTTTTTTTTTTAACCTCACTTTCAAATCTTATCTTTAAGATTTATTTGACATCACATTGTTTACCATATTAACATTATTATCTTCACAAGATAATTAACTTATCAATTATAATTAGGTACCAAACTTTTAATGGCTTTTTTCGCTTTTACCTTCATTCAAACTTAAGTACAATTTTAATATTTAATCCTCTCTAATATTTTCTCACTTTTAAATTTATTAATTGAATTTAATCATCAAATGATAATTATCTTTCCTCATCTAATCCGTTTACTTTAAATAACTAACTCCCAATGATAATTCAATTAACGTTTATTATTGAATCTAATTCTTTATTTAATTCCAAATAAAACAAGTAACCTTGTAATTAAATTAACTTTATTAATCAACTCCAAGCATACTATTAGTGTTATCTCATAACCTTAAAATTAAATTAAATAATAAAATCACCACATCGTCATAACATTACAATCAACTAATAACACTTTTAACAGATGAAAATGACATGACCAACCAACAACAACTTACTTGATGTCAACGACGACCGAAACGGAGGGCACTACATACTGCCTCAATCCACTTGGTGAAGTACTTTATTGTTGTGATGATGAAATTATGTCCATTCGATCATGAGGGATGAATCTTGCCAACTAGATCTAACCCCCATTGAGAAAATGGTCAGGTTGGAATGAACGGTTGTAGTTCTTGTACTGGCGCATGGATGAGATTCCCATTTATTTGACATTTTGAGCACTTCTTCACAAAAGTGAATGATTCTCTTTCCATTGTAGGCCAGTAGTAACCCAGTCTAATCAATTTCTTGGATAAGGTCAATCCACTTGAATGAGTACCACAAATTCCACCATGAACTTCTTGTAAAGCCTTGTCAAATTTGTCACGTTCAAGACATCGAAGAAAAGTACCATCAAGACCATGACAATAAAGGATATCAGTGATAAGATTATAGGGAGAGGATTGACGAATAAAGTTACACTTTTGGTTTCGGGATAAGTCAGGTGGTAAGATGTCATCTCTTAGATAAGCATAAATCTTGCCATACCAAGGTGAATCAGATCCAACTAAGTGGCAAATGATTTGGCTTTCGGGTGTGTCATAGGCAGGTGTAAATGATTGTTCCACCAGAAATTCATAGTGAGCCTGATTTTCTAGAAGTTGTAGCAATGATGTGATCGTGGCCATGGCATTAGTTGCTTTGTTATCAAGTCTTGGAATCTGTATGAACTTGATATCCACAAAGTACTTATTGAAATTGTCAACCATTTTCTTATATGGCAACAGTTTGTCATCTTTGGTCTGATAATCATTATTGATCTGATTTATGACTAACTATGAGTCACCATAACTTGTAGTTTTGTGATCCTCCATTCTAATGCGAGCTTAAGTCCAACAATTAAAGCTTCATATTCGGCTATGTTGTTAGTGCATGGAAACATTAGCCTATATGACTGAGGAATGGTGTGTCCTTGAGGGGTGACAAAGAGTATGCCTACCCCCGATCCGTGTTGAGTGAAAGAACCATCAAAATATAAAGACCATGGCTATTTTGATTCTACAATGAAGACATCAGGATCTGGAAATTCAATTTGTATGGGACACTCTACTTGTAGTGGCACGTCAGCTAGTTGATCGATGATAACTTGTCCTTTGATTGCTTTGCGATCAACATAATGGATGTCAAACTCACTCAAGATCATAACCCATTTTGATAACCTTCCTGTTAATGTAGCCTTGCTCAATAGATACTTAAGTGGATCAATCTTTGCAACAAGATGGATTGTATGAGTTAACATGTAGTGCCAAAATTTCTGTGAGGGAAAGACTACTGCTAGACAAGCCTTCTCAATGAAAGTGTAGTTGATTTCATGACTTGTTAGCGTTCGACTGATGTAATAAAGTGGACATTCCTTTCTTGTAGAGTCCTCTTGTGCTAATAATTCCCCCAAAGATGTCTTTATTGTGGCAATATACAAGATTAGAGGTTTATCCGGATTTGGTGGTACTAGAATTGGTGGGTTCATTAGGTACTGCTTGATCTATTGAAAGGCCATTTCACACTTGTCCTCCCATTTGAAAGGAACATTCTTATGCAATAGATGATTGAAAGGTAGACTTTTATCTGCCAGTTGTGCGATGAACCTTCGTATAGCTTGAAGTCATCCCTATAATGACCTCAACTGACTGATATCCCTTGGTGGAGGCATTTCCATGATTGCTTGTACCTTGACAGGATCTATTTTAATTCCTCTTGTTGATACTATGTATCCTAAGAGCTTTCCAGATGTGACCCTAAAAACACATTTCTTGGGGTTGAGGCAGACTTTGAACTTCTCTAACCTTGCAAATATTTTAGATAACACTTCAAGATGTCCTTCTCTTATGTATGACTTTGCCAATATATCATCTACATAATCTTCCATGAATGTGTGCATCATGTCATGAAAATTGTAGTCATAGCTCTTTCCTATGTAGCCCCAGCGTTCTTTAGACTGAAAGGAATGACATTCCAACAATAAGTCCTCCATGGACATGTGAAAGATATTTTTTCCTGGTTGTCAAGTGCAATCTTGATTTGGTTGTAACCAAAAAAATCATCCATTAGTGAATACATGGCATGGCCAGCTATTAGATCAACTATAGTATCAATGTTTGGAAGTGGGAAGTCATCCTTAGGACATGCCTTATTAAGATCTTTGAAATCTGTACAAATTCTAATACATCCGTCTGGTTTGGACATAAGAACAATGTTGGAGATCCATTCTGCATAGTCGATTAATCTTATAAATCCCACATCAAGGAGTTTTCTGAGTTCTTCTTTAACCAGTATTGCAACATGAGGATGTATCTTTCTGAGTTTTTGTTTCATAGGCTTAACTCCTGGTTTGATGGAAAAGTGATGCATTATGATATTGGGATCAAGACCTAGCATGTTTGCATAATACCAAGAAAAGTTGACTTGATTTGTTCTTAGAAATTCCATGAACTCGGGTACTCCTTATTTTTCATTGATGTAGATAACTGTAGAATCCTTGGATTTTCTAAAGTTTCAAGATTAACCTCTTTTGTAGGCTCAATCAAGATAGGAAAACGCTCATGATAGTGCTTGGGGAGAGTGTCAAGATTCCCATCATTTGGTGCCTGAAAAAGGTTTTCACCATCTGATACGCTCTTTGTTTTATCTTTTGTTAGATCTAACACTACCAGATTTTGGTTTTCACCATTAGATCTTTCTTTTTTATTTTTCTTTTTGTAGCTAGGAGACTTGACACTTTCCTAATTAAAGACTCTATTCCAAAAATTTCTAGTGGAACAATCATTTGTGTCATCTGTAGAAAGGAAGTTCATGATAGATTCATCGCTTGGAAACATAGGTATATCGATAGGTTCAGACGAATCTCAGTCAATGAGATCGGGGTGGATTAAAGGTAGCGGGTCATTGGGCTGCATCAAATCAGCTATGGTTATGATCATAACGGAGTTGTCTATAGGATCCAAGGTATGAGGCAGATCAATGATGCCACTGTTCTCATGATAGTCTTGTTCATTTAAATTTGACTCAGTATCACTAGAATCATGGTTACAATGTAGTTCAAATTCTTGTGGTTGGGACCCTGACCCTTCACCTTTGATTAGAGTTGGGGTATACTTGTGTATCACATCAACCCTTTTGTCCCTCTAGAACTCATCATTGTAAATGGTGTCCCATTCATATTCACCAAAGTCTGTGTCAGATTTATTATCCGCAAAATTCTGAATTGTTGTCAAACATGCTTCTCTTGTATTGGAACCTTCTTTCAATGTGAGGACTGTATCATGCAACTGCTTGGATGTTATTTATTTTGAGTTAGTATCATAGCCTAGTCCTATTTTATCTTTTGCAGCAAGTCCTAGAAGGTGAATAGGCTCAACTACAACTTTTCTTTTCCCAATAGGACCATTACCATCATAGCCCATCTTTTGCATGATTAAATACCCTTTACCATATTGATCAGTTGGTATTTTGACATTGAGAACTGTTTCGTCTTCATCTTTATAGAGCCAATTTAGAACTTCTCTATCCTCAGGATCTTCCATGGGGATTTTTCATTTGATAAATTGTTCATTAAATAGTGTACTTGGCTCTGTTGGTGGTTGCATTGATGTTGATGCTACAAATATCTTTTTTTGTCTGATAGAAGGTTACCCATGTGACTAAGGCAATGTAGTAGATTAGAAAGATAGAGAGAGTACTCCCCTACTCCATTGGGCTTGAACCATAGTTTCTTGTCAAATATTTTGGTTAACTGATTGATTTGTGTATCAACTATGAGAGAAGTACTAGCAAGAGCTTCTCGATTGATGGGAACCAAAGTATCTTGACTAGCTTTGATGTTGGCACAAGTCTAACTGTTCGAATTATCAGCTGGTATTGTGATCTCTTGTCCATCATAAGGAAACTTAAGACATTGATGATATGTGGATGGGACAGCTTGCATTTCATGGATCCAAGGATGACCCAACAAGATGTATGCAAGATCACGGTCTAACACTTGATAGAAAGTATTATTCATAATAGGTCCCACTCTAATCGACAGCATGATTAAACCCTTAGATGCTCTTTCCTTATCATCATAGGCTTTAATAGTGATCTTTCTTATGGGATCAATGGAGTCCTCAGAAAATCCTAATGCTAGAACTAACTTTAGGGTACATATGTTCAAACCAGCCCCTCCATCTATTAGGACGCGTCTAACACGAAACTTGTGGATAATGACTTCTAAGTATAGCAATGAATTATGGGGATGAGTCATGGAAACATCATTTTTTCAGAGAATGAGAGGCATGTGGGTGAGGACAAGTGTCCCACCATGGCTTGAAATTGGTCCACATCCAGATCAGTGGATACAGTCGTTTCAATGAGGGCCTTTTCTAGAATTTCCTTGTGTGCTAGGGAAATCTTCAGGAGTTCTAAGATAGAAATTTGAGCCGGAGTTTTTCTAAGTTGATTGACTAAGTCATATTGATGTTGAGGGGGGGCACAATTGATTTTGAAGAAGTACCCTTTAAGAAAACTTTAGCTTGTGCCCTTGTTGTTGCGTTGACTTGTCTATATTCCATCTTTTCCTTAACTTTTATAACATTGACCCATTTTTTCGTTAGTGTAGATATGGTTGATTATATTATCATTGATATGATTCACACTTTTTCCAGAAGACTCATCCTTTTGATAGTTGAGCAAAGGGTTGTGAAATGCTTGGTGGTCTTTGTTCAATTTTTGTTGTCCTTCTATTGTGATGGTGTCATCTTTGATTAAGTCTTGGATGATATTTTTCAAGGCTTGAAAATTATTCGTGTGATGGCGCTTGCACTGATGATAATCACAATAGTATGCATCATTCCATGATGTAGGCTTCACACTAGGTTCAAAGTTGCGTTGAGGTGGCAAAGTAAGAACATTTTTAGCCATCAACTCTTTCAATGCAAATTCTAAAGATTGACCCAGTGGAGTAAAAGTTCTTCTATTAGAGAAGAATGAAGATTGTTGTGGATTCATGTTTGAGGAATTTCCTAAGGCATTGTTGTTGTTATTGTTTTCACGGTAACCTTGATTGTTGGCATTCCCTTGATTGGGAGTAGAAGTTTGATTCATGTTGTTCCTCAGAGGAGGAGGATTGTTTCCTTGATTTGTGACAAAATTGACATTGTTATAGTTATTGTTGCGAAGAGCACTTGGAGTGCTAAGAATAAATGGCTTAGTCGAGACATGATTTGCATCTACAACACCATCATTCACCACATTTTTGTTGGGAGTCCAAAACTTATATTTTTTGTTATTGTGGGGATTTGAAGAGCTAGGATTGTCCTTATCAATTTTAAGTATCCCTCTCTTGACCAAAGCACCCTCAATGGTTATGGCATTATCAATCAGTTTCTCAAAAGATGGAGGACAATGTAAATTTAAATGATAGCTCATTTTGAGATCTAAGTTGTTGATGAAACAATCCATCTTTTCCTTTTTAGGAATAGGACGTGGATATCGAGCAAACAATCTTCTCCATCTCTAAAGAAAAGTAATGAAAGGTTCACCAGGTTTTTGCTTAATTTTGCAGAGATCTAGCATAGTGATTTGATGTTGGATGTTGTAGGAATATTGTGATATGAATTGGTTGATTAATTCCTCAAACGTCTTGACAGGTGGTGTGATTTTTGATAGCCATTCCATAGATTGGCCTCCAAGACTCCTAGGAAACAAATGCATCCAGTATGTGTCCTCATGTGCAAACTCTAAAGTCATATTTCAGAAGTCTCTAATATGATCGATTGGATCTGATTTCCCATTATAACAATAAAACTTTGGAACTTCACAATGTTTGGGAAATGGGATCATGTTAAGACTAAAATCAAAAGGATAAGGACAAATATCATTGAGAGCATATTTCTTCATTGTGGTTCCCCCTTGTATTTCTTTAACTTTTCCTTGTAGTGCTTTAATCTATTGAGACAAGGCACTAAGATCAAACAAGGGTGTTTCATTAGGATTTCTTTTTATGTTCTCAGTATTGAAATCAGGAGGCAACTTGGCTCCTTTGTCAGCCAAATATAGGAAATATTTCTCTTTGTTGCACTCTAAAATATTTTCTAAGGCCTGATGAAATTTAGGATCTTGCTCCACCTCTCTCAGATGGCATTCTTCATCTCCTTCATCATCACTATCATTTGGAGTTTTTCCTATGTCTTTTAGATGATTATATGGGAAGGGATTCTCCTCTCTATCATCCATGTTGTTGTTGATAATGGGATTGTGAGTCATGTTGTAAATGGGATTACTACTCTCACCTTCTTCTTGGGTTCTTTGGGTATGATCTTCTTGTTGAATGTCCTCTTTCAGCTTGTTGTATTGAGATCTTGTAAAAATAGGCATATGATTTTGAAATGTTCTTCTAGACTTAGATCACAGGTTTGAGAAGTGAAAAAATGATGATGTCTTGATCTGATAAGATGAAAATACTATGATATGATCAAATGACATTTCTAACTCTTGATTGTGGCTTCCAAGATGAAAGGATATCAGAATCATGTCGAGGAAGTTGAATCAATATTCAAAAATTTGTTTGAAAGATGCACTTTTAAGATTTGATCCTTGTTTTCGAAAAAAAAAAGATAAGTATGTCAAGTAGCCTAGTTAAGATCACTAAAGGATTTGGTTGGGATGTGTTGGATATTCAATAGAAGGTTGCGGTAGATAATCAAATTTGAGAGGTTGATTGTGATTGTGTCATTGAGATAGAGCTCTTCTTTGGAAATAGGCTCAGGAATATAAAGGCTCTACAATGTACTCCTCAGTAAATCCCCTAACAAAATCTTGGTACCTATGGAGAAACTCACAGTAATAGAGCAAGATGTTTTGAATTTTATACAAAAACTTTCTATGTTGCAAGGTTTTCTTGTAACCCAAATGTTTCTTGGGTTTCTTGATTCGATTGATAATGGATTTCTTAAAAAACTTGGTTGATTTCCAATTTCTAAGCATGGGAGAAATGGCAGGATGTTACAAACTTATATCTATCAAAAGTGGAAAATTTTGGGAAGTGATAAATGCTCTACTTTGTGTCTTATATGTGCTGCAGAAATAGGTGCATGAGCTAGAGAAACAATCAAATGTGCTACAGAAGACCTTGGATGCGCTACAATATGTCTCAAATGCGCTACAAAAAAATGTTTTGATAGTGACCAAAAACTATTTACAGAATATTCAGCTTATGCACTAAAACACTCAATGCGTGAAAACAGGTTCTAAATGTGATGAACTAACCAATGGATGCACTAGAAAAAAACCTCATATGCGCTAAAATATACCCTGGATGTGCTAAAATAGTTTTCTAAGTAGTTTTCTAGGGTAGTTTTCTAAACAATTTTGAATAGTTTCAACTGAATTTTTGCATGTTCATTTTGGATGATCTTTTATCTGAATTAATGTGATTGAAAACACAACAAATACTCTAAAAATAGTTGTTTTTAAGCCCTATACTAAACATCAAGTGTATATTCAAAATGTTTCCAAAAAGTGTTTTTACAGGTTTTTCCACAAAACAAACAATTCAAGCAGACTCACTCTTAGTACTCAAGTAGGTCATCATAATAACCACAGCCCACATCTTAGAACTACGTCGACTCACACAATCGTGTCACCCCCGAAGGGGTGCCCATGTTTTTGTCTTTTCCAGGCGCGTACTCAAAGTGACAGAAGTGGATACCGAATCCACTGAGCAAATGGTCCTTGGCAGTTATATGGTGAGTATCTTGGGGGAAGATTCTTCCCTCCCCTTGCACTGTGATTATTACGATGTTTGGATACTGACTCAGCTGGCCACTACACTAGGTTCTTAGTAAGGGTTTTTGTACAGAGTGGAAATAATAAACTCCCTCAAGAGACCTCCCAACCTTTAGAACAAAAGTTTTAGGGATGGTTATCTTGCACACTTCCGTAAAAAGTGGGCTTCCCCATATTTGCTTTAAATTTTATAGTGGGGTGGAATAACCTAGCTTTGGTTTGAACCCACTTGGGTCATTCCTCTTGGGTGAGTACTTTTTCCCACAAGAGAAGGCCCTCTAAAGGATTTACAAAAGCATGTAAAATTGCATGAATTAAAATGGAAATTCTTGTATTCTGATCACCCAGTTAAGGGGAAAGCATAGACCTATTGCCACAGACAAAGCAAATAGTGTTCTTTTTAGAGCCCAAATCACAATGATCTAAACTATGTGAAGATAATTGCTTCACGAAAACAAGTTGTTTATTTTAACCACAAAAATTATTGTGTGGTGACTATCCTAGATTGCTTCATTTTAATCCATGTCTACCCTAGGGTTGCTTCTTTTTAAAACCAAATGTGACTATCCTAGATTGGTTCTTTTTAATCCAAAAAAAGGTCCTATCTACAGAAGGCGTTAGACTCAGAACCTTGTTTAGTTACAACCTACATGTGCTAAAATATCATAGATATGTGCTAAAACAACTAGTCAATGCGCTAAAATAGACATCATGAGCATTGCAGAATACCTTAAATGCGCTAAAATAAAGCCTAAATTCACTAATCTAAAAATGCATTTTTCAAATTTTTAATGAATCAAGCTAAATGTATGCACCACTCTGTGCCTATATGCGCTAAAGTAATCTTTGGATGCACTGAAACAATTCCCGAATGCACCAAAACACCTGCAGAAGCACTGAAATAGTTTGTGGATGCGCTAAAAAGTTGTGTATGCATGGAAATATTTGACGGATGCGCTAAAGTGCAATTTTTTCTGAAAAGCCAAACTCCAAAACATGAAATCCTGTTAGAAAACCTACAAGTAGATGTTAAAAACGGGGCAAGAGTCCCAAGGTGGGTGCCAGAAAATGTGTGTTCAATTAAATGCGCATGGTTAAAAAAAATTAAAGAAAACCAAACACACCCCGATAGAACATTATATCAAAAACATAAAATGAAATAAAAGAAATGCAAACTTGATTTTTTGCCCCTAATGTTCTCCTATCATCCTCTATCTCCAGTAATTTTTTCGATTCTAGCTATTGCTCTCATATTTTGTCGGGCTCAACAAATAGTCCTCCTCGAGAATGAGATTGTGGGTGATGAATGCATGCTATATGCTAAGATGTGATTATGTTGATTGAATGATTGCTTGATAAAGAAACTACGATTATGAATGCTCTTAATGCTGATAATAAATGCAACTATTCTCTAATCGCCTATCACCTAATCTTGTGAATGCTTGGATATGAAGGAATATTTATAGAGCTTTCGAAGAATTGTGATTGGCTGATGTGATCAACGGCTGTGAAAATTCCTGGCAACGGTCCAAGATGGATAAGATTGGAGAGAAAAATAGAAGAAAGTCAGAAAGCAGGATTTGTTTCCTTTTTCGTTGAAGAGATAAGATGAGATGGTAAAAATCATCTTTTTAGAGGATTTTGGAAAGATTTAGGAAGATAAATAATGAATTATAAATTCAATTATTTATTTATGGGTGACATGGCAATTTTTCTCAATTAAATAATCATTTAATTAAGATTTGAAGAAATAAAAGATTTCATAATTAAATAAAATATTTAATTATGATTTGAAAAGATGTAGATGAAATTAATTAAATAAAATATTTAATTAATTAGCAGAAAGATTTAAAATAGGAGAAAGGAAATGTTTAAATTCAATTAAATCAAAAGACTTAATTAAATTCAAAAGGTGATAATTAATTAAAATAAAGGATATTTATTTAATTAATTAAGTAGACATATGAATGTGAAATAATTAAATTAAGTGAATTTATTTAATTAAGGTGGAAAAGTGAATGAACAATATAATTAAATTAATTAAATTTAATCATATGTAGAGGACTTTTAGAGAAATTAATTAAATAATAAATATTTAATTAAATGCCAAGATTAATTAGACATAACCAATTTTATGCATATACACCAAACATTCTACCATATTATTTTTAGCATAAGTATTAATCCCTTCCCACAAGAAATCTTGCTTGATTCAATGTTATATCTTCAAAATCTTACAAGGCTCCCAACTAGAGGACCATGGAGCTCTTCAAAAAAAAATTCTTGAGGGTGGAATTATTACATAGGTACAATACGTATTTTTACCATAAAGATTTTTCCTTACAAAAAAAATTATTTAAGTTACAACTTGGATTATTTTATAACTATTGAATGAGGTTCCTTGTAACAACATGATTCTGCCCTTTGCTTTGGTTGTTTCAAGCCAATATGCTTGTAATATTAAAATAGCACATAATAATGTGTCATCCTTCTTGAATAGTGCATCAACCATAATATTCTCCTTCACTTTTATATATGATCTCATTTTCATATTGAAACCTAGAAAAATCAAGTGGGGGAGTTCTAATCTCTTTAGAAGATAAAACTAGGGTTTAAGACCTCCACTTATTTTCCTTATGTTTCACTCAAGGAAACCCTAGAGATCTCAATCCAAGGATGGAATGAGGGAAAGAGATCTGCAAGAGGATGTCCTAGGGTATGACTAAAGACATAAAAGGGGTTCACCACCAAGCTAGGGCTTGGAAAGACTAGGAATGCAAAAGATATGCAAAACCTAACTATATGACCTAGATTATGAAACTAAAATACAAAATAAAAGACTGAGAAAGTATAGAGGTGCACATGGAAATTGAAGAGGCTTGAATGAAGACTAGAAATCTTGAAAAATTTGACCTTAATACTCACTAGGATACATACACCAGGTTAGGCAATTTAGTCCCAGTTTAGGGTTTCAAGTCGAAACTAGAATCTGTAACTGTTGAATCAAGATCTATAGAAGAAAGTCTAAAAAATAGGTATGTTGAGACTCATACGCCACAAGTGGTGATTTAGTCCCAGTATTAGGGTTGCTCCAAAATTTTGATATCCTCTAGTGCTTTGTTGTAACTTCCCTCCTTTCAAATCTTTGGTTTTGAAACATTGAATTCTGCCTTGTAGGTGACTTTTCGTGATCTTGTAATGTGAATGACAACTATACAACTTTGACAACTTTTCTCCAATCTTGCTCTTCAATGAATCTTCAACCTAAACCATCTAGATATTCAATCACACATAAAAGAGAGGGAAATTTTTTGTTTTGTTAGTGGACAGGTGTTTTCCTCGGTCAAACACTATTTTGGTAATCAAACCTTGAAATGAAATGAAATAGAAAGGAGGAATGATGAATGAACAAATATACAATGTTGCAACTCACCAAACCCTTGAAAAAAAGGATGTAATCTTATATGTAATGGCTAGCATGAATGTGGCTCTTGAATCTTGCTTGAATGATATGGATCTTGACTTGAATGCTTGCTTGAATCATAAGAACCTACATCACAAATGTTAGCTCAAAAACAAACATGATGCATGATGACTTTGACATGATACTTGATACTTGCATAGTGCTCCAAAATGTTTGATAATCACTCTTGAATGCTCTTGTAAACTCTTGTAAGTGCTCTTATGATAACTTGGTTACTTGTAAGCTTGCTAGGTGAGGAATGTGTGAAAATACCTTGTATTTATACTTGTTTATGCCAATTCCTGAAATTACAACACTATAAGCTGACATCAGATCTAGGAGAATAAAATCCTTCCAAGAATTTGAATTTAAATTAGGTCTAAGCTAAGTGGGACTCATATGCTAGTTGGGGCATATGAGTCCCATTAGGCTAAGCTTAGGACACATTTTTCAAGAAAGGTTTAATTTTATGTTAAATTCATATCTAGGCCCCGAAACCTAGGTGGGACCCATATGCCCAAGGTGGCATATGAGTCCTAGATCACTAAATCTAGGCCATACAATCCAAAATCACTAAATTATGATTGGTAAATTGATATATGTTAGGATTATCCTCATAAAGATGCATTAATTAAGGCTTGTGCATGCAAAATAGGACCAAATAAGGAATAATGAAGCCCAATTTTAGTAGGGAGGTCCCAAACAAGTGTGATAATGTAAAGAGGTGCATTTTTCTACACTAAATTTAGCCCTCACTTTAGTGAGAGGAGAAGACTGCTTCAAACTCACACTAAAGTAGACAAACTCACATCAAGAGGGATCTAAGTGTACCAATGCTAGTGAGATAGGATGACAACAATCATAAGGGTTGTGCAAGCCCCCAGGATCAAGATCCTGTGGAAAACCAACATAGGAACAAAAGAACACACACATGTAAATGATGTAAGGAGCAACAACAAGGCACGATCATGCACTACCAAAGACAAAAATAAAGACAGAAAAACAAAAGAAAAAGAAAAAGGAGAGTGGATCAAGCTTTGATCATTTGTCACACACGTTGTGGATCAGATCTAAGTTGTTTGTCCAAAAAATTTACAAGAGGAACATGATGTCCATTGTGTAAACCAATGCACACTCACAAGGGCTAGTGGAACCTCAAGTTTTCCACTAGGTGATCCCCCAGCCAGACACATATGTTGTTTATCCCACATTAATGGGTTACACATTTTGGCCAAAATTGATTTTGAAATCAGCATTTTTCACCAGATCTTCACTTTCTTACACCTATAGCAACCAAACCATTAAGAATTTGAAGATGAATCAAACTAGTGATTTGTGAGATTTTGTGTATAGATTCTAATTATATTTTAAAAATAAAAATAAAAAATAAATTGTGAATCTTTTTTTGTAATTTTTAATAACTTTGTTTTTCTACTAAACAACATTTTTAAAAAGTGATGTTTACTTCAGACCACAAATTTTTTTATAGAAATGATACAATTCTAATTTTAAAAATAAAAATTTGTCACACCAAAATGTAGTGCATGGATATTTTTTCATAATTTTTTGTTACATATTTTTTTTAATTAATTCTCCAAGTCAAAGTAATTATAATCTGGATAGAGGTGTACTTCGGACTACATAACTTTTTTTGTATGCATTTTAATTAAATTATTCTTTTTTATTGGAATAAGGATATCAATATCTAGTACACATGTAATTTTTAGAATTTTTTTCTCTATTTTCCTATTTTTTTGTATGTGTGAAACAAATAACTTGATGTTCATTGAAAAACCTGCATTCACAAGAAATAAAAAAGAAATATAATAATCAAATTAAATATATTTAAAATTATACTTTTCGGTCCAAGCCTATAATAATGGCTACATACTTACAAAACATAAATTTTGAATGAATTCATTTGATCTCCCAAAAGGTAAATCAAAAGTGGTTTTTTATCAGCATTTTGATAGGTATAGAGTAGACTCCATTATAGGTATGGTTTAAAACTAATATGGTTTTATCCAAGGGGGTTTGATCTAAGGGGGTTTGATCAAACCCACTTTAATTAAAATCATTTAAATGGAACCTTTAAAGGCTTAAATCATTATATTTTCAAAAAATATGTGATTTCAATCAAAATTCAGGATATCCCAAAAAGTGTAACCCATATGTTGCCGGTATGCACTCACACAGACAAGCAAGTGGCTATGGGAAAGTCACACCTAAGTTCAGCTCACATGTGTACAACCATACCAAAGATGTACATCCTGATAACTTTGATAAGGTGCCACACAAGAATGAACTTCAAGATTCATGAGGCAAGGAAAGCTTTGTATGCTTGAAACTCATGAACAAACAAGATGGCTCCATAGGCAAGCAAAGTGTGTTATGTAAGGTGGCCATATAACCCAAATTGCAAAAGATTGTAAGAGTATGTTGAAAGGATTTTTTCTTAGTTCATGTAAGTTCTTAACTTAGGGAACATTGTGCCTAATGCCTCCAAGAGAGGACCAATTGAAGAATAGAAGATCCACAACTTAGGGGATGCAGTGTGTCACATCAAGCCACTAAGAGGAATATAATATGCTAAGAGAGATCACACTCTTGAAGGACATCACACCCAATGTCAACACAGAGTGAAATACACATCGCGTGAAGTAAGAGTACTACACAATGAAACATGAATTGTAAAAAGAAAAAAAATAATACCAATGTATGCCCCCACTTTAAAGAAATTGTTAAACACCATGTTGTGAGAAATTAATTTAAAGTAGAAAATGATAAATGCTAACAATAAAGAGGACATGAGAGCTTATTTGGAAAGCCCTATGTTACACAAATGTTTCCAAATAAAGTTATGTCATGAAAAGGAAGGAGGGATTGCCCCCAAAGTGAAACTCCAAATACATGAGGGATCCATGGATTTAGGGTCAGTATGTCTTTGCTACAATTTTTTTAGAGAGCTTGGAATTGTCATCATTCCCCAAATACTCATGGAATAGGAATAATGACACAAAGAGAGTCAAAAAAAAGAAAATATTTCAGGTCAACATGGAAGAGACATGAATGTCTTGACACCTTGCATCATCCCCAAAAGGAAAACACAAGAAACAGAAAAAGAATAAAGGAAAAGATTTTATAACATAAAGAAGAATGTCACAAAGAGAGAGATACATCAAATAGAACAGTATGGGGTATCACATTATGCACATGCAATCACACACAAAACATGGAAAAGAAAATAATGAAAAAGACTAGTAAGGTACATGCAATTCAACCTATCAGTAGGTCATCTGCATCCCAATCATGTTCATCATATACAGAAGATGGACAACTAGCCAAAGGGACAATAGCAAGCTTCAAACTAGGGGTGTTACCAAGTTCAACACTCTTTCTAGGAGAATTATCATTTAAGCTCATAGAAGAGGAAAACAATGTATTTAATTCATTATGCACTTTTTCATTAATTTAGAAACCTCATCATCATCATGTAAGTTAATCACAATGGGAGGTCGAATGATAATGTCTAGAGAAGGATTTAGCTCTTGTTGTGGTTGCAGTATAGGATCTTTTTGTTGCAACAAAGAGGGAGACTCATCATGTATTGCTTCAGTTGAGTTTGGATGTTGATTTTCTTTATTGTTTTCTTTATTTAACCTTTGAGCAAGAGCATGACGTCTACACCTACGCTCTCTAGGAATTTTGTTTCTTTTAGTATGATTTTCAAGTTGTGTTTGTGTAAGAGAGGGTTTATTTACCATAGGTTTCTTTTCTACCCTAAGGGAAGGAACAAAAGAAACTATGGAAGGTTGTTCAACCACTTTCTCTTTAGCTTTATAAACTTGCTTTATCTTAGGAGGCATGACAAGATTTTTTTTGTTATCTCTTTATCTTTTATGGGAGACAGGCAAAGGATTTGTCTTAGGTTGGTCTTGGTTTTTTGGAATGTCTTTAGGTTCAATCATGGTTTTTTCAAGGATGGGAGGATCAGTCATAGGTTGAGGCGTGTTTCTAAGGGATAGTTTTGCTATGCATTTTTCCTTGAAATTTTGATAGGATTTGAAAAAGAATTCTTCTCGAGGTTTAATAGGTTCTATAGGCTTGGTCCAAACGAAATCTAATGAAAAGTTCCCTCAGGAAGACAAAGGATTAAAACCACTATGGTGTAAAGTGAAAATTTTATTGTCAAAGGGAAACTTTAAGCATTTATGTACAATCGATGGGATGACTTCCATGGAGTGTAGCCATGGATAACCAAGCTTCACACGGAATTGTTCTGACGTTGAGATGATGGAGAATGAGACATCTAATTTTTTTCAGTCTAACTTGTAGAGGAATAGTGATCAAACCCATCGTAGGGCAAGTGAAACCATTATGCTCTTTTATCCATGCTTTCAATTTATCATATGTTTCTTGAAATATTTCATGCACAAGTAAAAATTATTTGATGATCACATTCTCTCCACATACGAGATCAATTAATATCCCATTAGTGGACTTGTCATTGATTTGGTTGGTTATGTAAAGAGGACCATTAGGTGCATTTCTAATAATATCTTTAGAGGAGAAAGAAATGTCAAGAGGATTTTTAGTTCAGCCCTTATGAGGTTGAGTTTCGATCAATGCAACCAAACCATCGATAATATTTTTTTCATTAGTATCTACAGGACCTTGTGTATTAGTATCCATGTTGTCATCATTTGTGTCAACATTCATCACATCATTCTTGATAGTTTTACTAGCTTAGACAAATGAAATGTTATGATTCAGTATAGGGTTGGTAAAGATTTGAAAATTTTGGTTAGGAGAGGCAATAGACTTATTTCCTTGATCATTAACACCTCTAACATGAAGTCGACCAAAATCAATGAGGTCTTGCACAAGATGTTTAAGATGCTTACAATGTTTCGTGTCGTGTCCATTTTGTTGGTGATAATGACAATAGGAATTTGATCTAAAGTTTAGAGGTAAAGGATTATTAAGATCAAGAGTTTTAACAGGAGGTAGAGTTATCATTTTCTATTCTAGAAGTTGTGACATTGTACTATGTAGGGTATTGGGTAGGGGAGTAATTATCTAGTTGGATCTCCAAATTTAAAAGGACTAAAACTTAGTACTCAGTTATTGACCAAGTTAAACCTGAAAGAAATAATAAGAGTGCAGATAGAACTTGCTACGAAGGATTCCCAGACTTCCGAGGGCTAAATTTTTTCTAATCACTTTTTGATTAATCATTCTCTTTTTCTTTTTGAAGCGTGACTATAATAATTGTGGCTTTAAAATTATTTCCCAGCTTTAGGTTTACAAAACATGGTAGCCCATCATCTCATTCAACTTGTCTGATTGTAGGAAGTGAAGGAATGGATGAGAAAGAATTTAACCTCACTCTTTCTTCCCATAAAATGTACTTCAAATTCCTATGCTTTTACTTCTCGGTCAATTCTTATTAAATTTTTTTAATGTATTAAGTTGAGGTAAACTTAAATTGTTCAATTCATAGTAATTTGTGGCTTACAATTCAGGATAGTTATGATTCCCATTGACACTATTTCCTTATAATGTATCTTGTAGACATAAAGATGAGAAAATTATAAGTATTCATCACAAAGAAAAATTTAGATCTATTGATCTAAAGATTAATTCCTCAAACTAAAAAATAGATTTAAATTGATTTTAAGGGGAGAAAGCTAACTCATAGAAAAAAAGAACCTATGTATGTAACATCATATCGTACCCCCCATACCCCATGCCACACGGTGGACAAAAGGCATCAATGGAAAGACTTGATAGAGGGATAACCATGTGTCGTCAGGTGTCCTCGCTAGAAAAGGATGTACAACCTGACAGGAAAGTCAAAAAGCTAGACAAAACACACCTAAACATGCCATTTTCCACATTTTCATTTTGCATTTTGTTGGGTGGGGAGGGACGCATAGGTGAGGAAGATGGATTTTCAGGTGGTCAACCCGTTTTATTTCCATCAAACAAATGCATTTGATAGGTGCAACATGAACAGGTATGTATCCGCCATTGTATATGCCATTTTTCTTCTGTAGGGAATGTGAAGCACGACTGTTAAATGGGTTTCTGTGAAGGAATGAACTATGAAGCATGGTTGTTAAATGGGTTTACTATGAAATGATAATAAAAAAATTTGTTTGTGTGTAGGGTTTTCAGCATAGTTGTTGATGATTTTTTTTTGAGGGTTTTGAAATTTGAGTGTGAAGATTTGAACGACTATTAGTTGAGAAGATGGGTTTTCATTGATGGGAAAATAAAGGGGTTTTCATTTGGAATACAGAGGTTTTTTGTGTGTTTTTATGTTGGCGTTTAAAATTTTCCTTTTGGGTGTTCGTTGAGAAGATGGGTTTTCATTGATGGGAAGATTAGTGGAATTAAAAATGTGGGGTTTTGTGTTGTGAAGATGGGTTTTCAAAAAACATTATGTGGGTAGCAGATTTCAAAAAAAAAATGAGCCAGCGGGTTTTCAAAATCATAACCCTCAAATGGACAGAAAGCCCAAAACCATACACGCAAAAAAAAATCTTTTATTTTCCCATTGGCATTCTCATTTTGATCAACTTTTTGCTACAATCAAAAATACATTTAACTTTCTTCATCTAATTGGAACAAATAAAATGCTCGCATTATTTGCATTGTTGGAAAACACAATATCTCCTCTTAGTTTAAATGTAAAGGGTTGTCTCACAGTGGGTTGCTTGCTTCTTAACACATATGGTTTTGCAACATGGAATGTTACAAAATAATATGAATGTCATCAAAATCACACCTTCCATTGTTCTGTTTAAATTTTGGATGATTGAAAAAAAAAGTGCATAAAATAATTGTAATTTGGAAAACACAATGTTGGGTTTCAGTTATTTGAATCTCCTTGTTTAAATGTAAAGGGTTCTCTCATGGTGGGTTGCTTGCTTCTTAACACCTACGGTTTTGCAACATGGAATGTTACAAAACAATATGAATGTCTTCAAAATCACACATTCCATTGTTGTGTTTAAATTTTGCATGATTGAAAAAAAAAGTGCATAAAATAATTATAATTTGGAAAACATAATGTTGGGTTTCAGTTATTTGAATCTCCTTGTTTAAATGTAGGGGGTTGTCTAACAGTGAGTTGCTTGCTTCTTAACACGTACGGTTTTGCAACATGGAATATTACAAAATAGTATGAATTTCTTCAAAATCACACCCTCCATTGTTGTGTTTAAATAAAATGCTTGCATTATTTGCAATGTTGGAAAACATACTATCTCTTATCAGTTGTTCCCTCAAATACTAGTATATTACATGAATCAGCCTTTAATACTGGTATAGTATACCATTAGGGGAGAAGCTAAAGTGTAGACAAAACAAACCTATGTATGTAACATTATATCACAACCCCCATTACCCATCTCACATGGTGGACAAAATGCACCAATGAAAAGACTTGACAAATGGTTAACTGCATGTCATCATGTGTTTGTCGCCAAAAAAGGATGCACGGCCAATGAGAAAGTCAAAAAGCTAGACAAAACGCCTTGAACGTCGCCATTTTCCACATTTCATTTTGTAGTTTGTCGGGGGCAAGCGTGTAAGCGATGAAATGGAGTTGCAGGAATTCACGTAAAGCAGTAGACAAAATGCACCTAAATGTCCCTCAAATACTAGTGTCTAAATGGTTTTGAAACATTAGGTGGGTTGCAAGTTTTGTAAAACACAGTGTTTTGCATCCTAGAATTTCCCAAAAAAGTATGTATGTATAGAAAAGCTTTGTGTTATTTAGACCATAAGAGTGTGGTGGAAGGAACTTTTTTCTAAACAACCAGTAAGGTATTTGGCTTCAGTGTGTAGAGGGTTTTACAACATTTTGTGTGTTGGAGGTTTCATAAATCATATTGTCACCTCACCTCCCACAGTGTTTTCCAACCTGCAATCATACTATGCATGTATATTTGGATCATATTAAGAAATGGAAACACAATTTTTACTCTGTGTAAGACTTGTTATAATGTTCCTTTCATTACATTTGTACTGTCTAAATTACATTTATACCATTTTGTTAAATTCTAGGTTTCAAAACATTGGTTTTCTCCTCCAACTCCTACATGTGCACTCCAACCTTCAACTTTCAATGTGCAGACATGAAACACAAAGTGTTTTCCCCCTTCTTTCTCCAAACTGAAAATGCACACATCATTCTGCCTCTAATTCTCATGCCAAAAAAAAAGGTCTGAAAATGACAACTCATACTCACATTGTTTGTACTTTCTAAATTGCATTCATATTGTTTTGTAAAATTCTAGGTTGCAAAACACTGGTTTTTCAAAATTTGCAACCCACATAATGTTTTAAAACCCTTTACAAGTAACAACCCAATTGGTTACTCACCCCTCACCTCAATTTGGTATGTTTTGTGATTGCCTTGATAGCCTTTTATGAATTAGATAGTAAGAATGTAATGATATTGGAAAACACTGAGTTTTAGGAAATCTGCAACCCACATAATGTTGTAAAACCCTCTAGACGTAACAACCCAATTGGTAAGCTAGGAAAACTGAGCTAACGCACCTATGTACATATAGTTGGTTAGAAACCCCTCACCTTAACTCACTTGGTTGTATCTCCTTCCTGCAACACCCCCTTGCTCTCCAACGATTCACTTTCAACCTGCATAATGAGAAAACCCAGAACACATAGTGTTTTCCAAGAACAGTACTTGTTACAATCTAAAATGCATGTCTTAATCACATCAATTCCCTTCCCTCCTATAGTGAATGGATACTTTCTCCCACAAGGAAAAAAAATGCTAGCATAATTTGATGTGACAAGGACACCTCCTCGCTTTCCTCACTGTGACGTTTCCTTTCATCTGTTGATTCCATCACTTCTATCAGAAGTTTGGAAGTTCCCACACTAAGTCTACTCTTCATGTTATGTATGTTTCCATGTATGTTGTCATGTATGTTTGGCAGGTCTCACACTACGTATGCTCTTCATTTTGAGGGGGTTCACTCAAACTTAATGGTTTGAGCAAACATCTTTTATGGTTCACTCGAACCCCCTAGTTTGAGTGAACCCCCCTCCATGCAAGCGGATTAATTTGTAATAAAATAATAGGGTTTGAGCGAATGGGGGTTCGCTTGAACCCCTATTCTAGGACTTTTTTGTAATAATTTTTTTTACTATCGAAAATGACAGTTTCATTCTTCACTGTTACAATGGCGAACCAAACCCTCAAACCCCACCAGGCGAACAAAAGCATACTCAAGGAAACCATGAAGAATTTTTCCACCCTCCACGAGCTCATCACCCTCCATGACTAGGGCACCACTCCTTCTAGGTTGGTTTCCTCTACTTCAAGTTTTATTTTTGTTAATGCTTCCACATTTCGTATGCATGTCTCCAGGCATATCAAACAGTTCACTTTCCTTGTCAATCAGTTCACTTGCATATCAAATAATTTGCTTGCCTTTTCAATGCTTCCACATTTCACATACATGTCAAATAGTCCGCTTTCCTATGCCAAAATGGGAGCTCTACCACAAGCAACATCCTCCTTGCCTGTGCCAAAATGTGAGCTTTGGAATAGGGTATTGACACACCTAATTGCATTTGCTTAAAATTTTATAAACTGCTTTCAACAAATCCATTGATGAGAACACATTTCTTGAGGCTATCAGTCAAATAGTTCACTTGCCTTGCCAATGCTTAGCAGGGCAATTGCCATGATTGTAACATACATTCCCTATTCCAAAGCTTCCTTTATACTATGATGGACATTCATACCATGTTCCAAAGCTCTTAGTTAAGTCAGTCTAAGCCACCAATTGATGCCCAAAATCATCATAATTGATTACTTAGGTTTCATATAAATGATGTTTCCTACAAGTTGTTTATAGTTATTCCACATTGTAGAGAAATATGATTCCTTATAGCACTTTAAAATATGATGCACAAAATGGATTTGTTGAAAAGGGTTTAGAAACTTTCAAGAAAATGCAATTGGTGGGTGTAAAGCTACATCCAACATCCTCCCTGCATGTGCCAAAATGGGAGCTCCTGTTCTATTAAACTCAAATTCCTTTTAATCAAATCACCAATTTTAGAATACTATAAAATTTATATTTTTCACCTATGAGACAAAAATAAGAACTAGGTATACTTATTATTCCCTTCATGAAAAATATTGTAGCCACTAAATTATTCAATTGGTAGCAAATATCATATTTTACAATTCTTCACTTGTACTTGGGCAGTTTGTATGGACCAATATGTAAGTACCTTCTAATGAAATGATAGGACATCAAGAATAAATGAACTATGTTTCCATTTTCTCTCCTTTAAATCCTCTATTAAAAATGGGTGCATTCTTGGCATGTGATCTTAGTACATGGACTTTTTGATTCACAATTACATAAAAATAATTGTAGTCATAATAGTTATTCCTTCATTATATGTGTTTGCATGCAATTCCTTGAAAACCCATATGGATAGGAACGTTAAAAATAGGTATTTAGTTCATCAACAATGAAGAAAACTCTATTGATGAAAATATTTATCTATTTAGTATGGAGATTGCAAAAACTACCCCTCTTATGCCCTACATGAATTGTATGTTTTGGGATACAACTATTAATTCTCAATAGTTGAGAATCATTAGATTTTCCTAGATCATATGTAACAAGGGCACCCACATTACGTACAAATGACTAGAACTTGTATTTCTAAATAGATTAAACATTTAGACCATTTCTTCTTAGAATTTTCAAGTGAAAAATTAGAAATTGAATAATATTCAACTTTCTCAATCTTAGTAGATACACACCATCTCCAACTCACTTCTCTAATACATCAAATATTTCATGCTCCTAAGACTACTACTTTGCCAAAATAACATCATATCGCAATGTAGGCTTAGGAAGATTCAACGTTTCTTAGAAAGAAACTCCATTCAAACTATTATAAGTTGTTACTTTGCATTTCTAATACAAACTTATTTTATAGTATAGTGTCAAAAATATATATTCCAAGTTTTATGAATAATTAAACACATTTAATTGCTTGGTAGATTTATACAAATAGGAATCTCTTGTTCTTTTAGCATTGGTCACCACATCTCCTTTGTATTTTGGCCAATCCTTAAAGATGTAATAGATTTCGAGTTAAAATTTAGAGTGTTGTGTGGATGGGGTAGATTATCTTTATTTTTTGATAGTCTAGATGTCATTTAGGTCCTCCATTTATTATATTAATCTTAATGAACCACTCTAGTATTGATTTTTTTTTTACTTGTTCATTTATACAATATTTTTCAAATAAAATAATTCATGTGTATATAGACTAAAATTTCTAGGGATATAATTATGAGATTAAATCTACAAAAAGGATAAGAATATGAAATTTCACACCACTTAATAAAGAAGCTAGCTCCATATTTTCTCTTTTCATATTGATACCAAATTGGATGGATTATATTTGATAGGAATGCCTATTAACCTAATAGTTTAGGTATCATTTGATAGTTAGAAGAGGATCTTAAATTTGTGTCAAGGATTGATTATATAGAATAATCCTTCACCTATTACTTGACCAAATATAAATAGTTCCCAACTCTTAATTTAATCCTCATTTATTCTTGTAATTTGACTCCTCCACTACTACAATTATATTACCCCAACTTAACCAAAATTTTCTTGAGTTTTTCTTAGGTTCACTTTGTTATCTTGAGATTTTACCCTTCAATCAATTTATCTTGATTTTTTACCCTTTAGTAACCTATCCTACTTGTTCCTTGTAGGACCTCAATGTAGTACCTCTAATTAAATTAACATACAATATAAAACATTCAAAGATCCTATTCTTAGAGGAATTTGTTACAAAATATACACACAAATACAAGGAATAGACTTTTATAATTGAATCCAATTTACATGAATATGAATATTATGTTCACATTTAATCATCAAGATATGATTGAGACCTATACCTTCTATAGGCCTTCTTTGGGTCTCATATTCTCAAATTTAATTTACTTATCAACGTGTTTGATATTCTTCACTTGAATGGTACATGTTTATATAAATTCATTAGCCTCTACCAATTCAGACCACCTAATACTTATACTAGAGTTTTGAGTTCCTCCTCCTTGAATCCTATTGGCTTGTCAAGTTGGCATCTTTAAATTTAAAATACTCATATAAGATCTTCATATGTTAGGGAAAATATAAAATTATTGTACTCTTTCTAGGCCATGAAAAATATTTAAATTAAAGTTTGATTGGGCCTCCTTTTGTTGTTACACTTTAGTAGGAAACTTTTCCCCTTACTCAATATTTATTGGCTTGGTAGTTTGGCTACCCCTTTTTATCCATCAATTACCACCTCATTTCCTAGTATTCACGTCTTATTTGAGATGCCTTATTTTTAATATAATTCCTTGGAAATATTGTCGTTAACTTCTCTATCCATACTATTTTGTATATTCATTAAGCTATTTATGCTAACAATTTAGGCTTTCCTATTGTCACTACATTTGACACTTGGCATCAACTCCTATGTGTTATTGGTTTATACATGTACATCATCACCATTCTCAACAATACTCTCATCCCTTGAAATAAAATAATCCCCTTCAAAACTTAGATTTGCCAATCCATATCACCAAAAACCTATATATTTGTATAAATACATGACTTGTGTTGGGTTCTTTATAAGAATATGTACTTGAACATAATTTAATATGAAATATTATAATCTTGGTCCATTGGTATATAATCACTTATCAAGTTCTAGTGTATTTATTTTAAATTGATCAATAATCATGGGTCTAATTAAAAAGTATTCTAAGCCTAGTGATCCTTGATTGAAGGCATTGCTTTTTTAGAATCAAGGAAATATTAGTCTAAAATATGCATAGGTAGATTAGCTAGAATATTCTCTTAAACCCTCATAACTCATCCAAGTATATCATTTCCTTGACACATTACAAATAGGTGATACATTTGCTAATTCATGTTCATTTAAATGTTCAATCATCATGTTCTAGAAATAATTAATTTATTATTTTAGGTTGATTTATGTTGATGTATATGCATTTCAAGCTTCTCATCCTTGTCTCTAGTGGTCAGATTCGATGTTGCTATTAGTAACCTCATCAAATTTGGCAGTTTAATTTCATGGAACTTGTCATTGGTAACCCTTTAGGTTGCATTTTCAAATTTATTTACAATTGGTTAAGTGTGTTGTTTGTGCTATATTCAATTCAATTCCTCTATGCCAGTTACATTTTCTAAGACAAGAAATTCCCTCTATGTTACAATATGCATGCATAGGTTATAAATACATGACCTTATCAAGGATGAAATGATAAGATGAAATAAAGCATAGAAAATATAAAGATCAATAGTTTCTTTCCAAATTATTTTATATTCCTTAACTTTTCATACAAATAGAAAAGGATTTTTTCTATACCCTTTTTATTTGTGACCTATATTCATCTCTCTTTTCTTTTAACTTATCATGTTACTTGAAATCCACACACTTGAAGGTCCATATTGAAAGTATTTATTGTCTTATAACTTGGTGATTCCTCTTACCTAGTAAACCCAAAAATAGTACCTGTGCATACTATAAGACAATCTTCTTTCAAAATCAAATCTACACCATCCATAAGTTAATCAATAGATAATAATGCACCTAGAATTAACAATAATAATTTCAATCACAAAACTAGTAACCCTTAACCTTCAACTTAGTCTAGTTCAAGTTTTGTTCCAAGATGAAGAGGAAATCAAGTGACTCTTTTTAAAGCTTTTGTTACACACTTGGTCATCCTACATTTTGGTGAACATTTATAGAATTTATGCATTAGAGAAAGACATTCATCAACATAAAACTTATATTTCTTCCTCCTCTTTAACTAATAAAATACAATATCTTTCTAATAGATTTTTGGGTGCCTCTTCTGGAAAAGTTTGATACTTGATAAATAAGAGCTTTTCTCCATAGGATTCATTATCAAGAGATTCTTCATTCTTATTTGAATACTATCACTTCAAATATTTATCATTGGAGACTCTACTTAAATTCTTTTCTTAGGATATGGCATGGTTTGATATCCCATCCAGTTGCCAAATCAATATTTATATGACTTATATGTGAAAAGTGATATTTTGGACACTTTTACCTAATATTTAAAGGATTTTACCATTAAAATTTAGTTGGTTTACCATTAAATGGAAGTTGAAACTTGTTTTCCAATAACTCAATAGTGGTTTGTAGGTATCAAACTTATTTCAGCCTCAAATCTCACAATATATGTAGCCTATCGACTAATAAAGAGAGAAAAACTCAAAAGATAGAGAATGAGAGAGGGATAAAAATTAAGATAGATAGCTATTGAGAGAGAGAGAGAGATAGAGATAGAGATTGAAAGAGAAAAGAATAGACAAAGAAAGAGAGCATGAGGGATAAATATAAGAGATACATGGGAAAAGAGAGAAAAGGGAAACTAACTTTTGATTGGTCATTTCATGTCAACAATCCAAGGATTACATGTGTCCTTGGGGAGTTATGCTCAAGGTACCCTTAACCCTTAAACCCTTAAACCCTCTACCCTATATCTCTCCCCTGCTCTATCTCTCTCTATCTATCTCCCCTTTACCCTAAACCCTCAAACCCTCTACCCTCTACTCTTAACCCTAAACCCTAAACCCTTAACCATCTACCCTTAAACCTTCTACCCTCTACCCTCAACCCAATACCCTCTACCCTCAACCCTAATCCCTCTACCCTTAAACCCTCTACCCTCTACCTTAAACTCTCAACCCTCAACCCTTAAACCCTATACCCTCAACCCAATACCCTCTACCCTCTACCCTAAACCTTCTACCCTCAACCCTAAACCCTCAACCCTAAACCCTTAAAACCTAAACCCTTTTGCTTGTAGCCTCTAACCTTAACCCTCTACCTCTATCTCTCCTCCCATCCCTCTCTCTCTCTCAAGTCTCCCTCCTAACCCCTCTCCCTCTCTCAGGTCTCTCTCTCTCACTCACTCACTCCTATCTCGAGCTCCCCTCTACCCTCTACTCTTAACCCTTAACCCTTAAACCCTCTACCCTCTATCTCTCTCCCACTACCTCCCTCTCTCTCTCTCAAGTCTCTCCCTCCTACCCCATCTCCCTCTCTCCCCTCTACCCTTAACCATAAACCATGGAAAACTTTAGTGGCGAATCTTTGCCAATTGGAAAATTCTAGAAATCGGCCAAGTCAAAATTAGCAAATTAATCGCACCCAACAAGGTGTCCAAATCACCCAAATTTTACGAACTATAGGTCCAATGCATGTCCATTCGCCAATGAGTTTTTTTTATGAGGAATATTTAAGCAACAAATTCGTCATAATAAACTATGCATTTCAAATTGACCAACTAATATTTTTGCCTAGAATCCTAGAAGCATTTAATAAAACACCTACATATTCACCAATACTATTAAAACAACAATGTATCAGGACCCATTTCACCAATTAAAATTTACAAATAGTTGTTTGTGAAGACCCATTTCGCCAATTAAAATTTATAAATAGTTGCTTATGAGGACCTATTTCGCCAATAACATTAAAAAATAATTACATTTAAGGACACATTTTGCCTTGAAAAGTACAACGTATTGTTGTATAAGCACGCGGGATTCACCAAATTTTTAATATACCATTTAAAAATCCCACAAAATTCACCAAATATGGAATCATGGATTGATATAAATACAATTGAAAGTGTCATTTATTCTTACACATTTTGTTCAGTTCTAAGGTTCTACTTCTCGATTCGGAAGTCAGCAAAAGCTGAAAACATAGACTTAAAGGTGAGTGATCATTTCTTCATAGTGTTATTAGTTATAATAATAAGTTTTCTTTATCTCTTTTCCACTCTTGCTTCAATCTTAAATATGATATTGAGTAGGGAATGGGATCTATATTTTTTGTCCTTAAACAAGAAGACATTTTTTCCAGTTTTTATTCAAAGTGAGAGATCAATATGTCGAGTGACTCAAGCAACAAGGGTAAGGCTCCTACCGCTCCTCAGGGTGGTGAAGAGACTAGGAGGCCATCAAAACGCCCAAAAATTAGACATACCATACAATCTTACTTTGGAATTTCCAAATCTTCTAATCCATGAGGTCAAGATGGAGCTACATCATCAACTCTTCCACCAAATATTAATGAAGAAGGCATTCACAATACCTCACCGCCACCAAAAGGTCAAGTTGAGATTGTCATTGAGTTAAATAAAAATGTATCAAATGAGGATGGTAATACCACAAAAGATGTTCCAAGGGATACCCTTGTTATCCAGAATGAGATAATTGACTTAGATGAGGATGATGTTGGTAGCAAGAAAAGTAAAAACAAATCAAAAATGGGGCACGAGTGGGAAATGACAAGGAATTTTCAACTTGGTTGGTTGTCAAAGTACCCATTCATTGTACCAGTGGGGAAAGAAAATGATAATGAAAATGCAACATTGGCCAAATGTATGATTTGTAGTTGGAAATGTGGAAGAGACAAGACATTGCAACTAAAGATTGACACAATAGAAAAGCATATCGATAAAGTTTATGAAAAACAAATCATAGATGGAAAGGAACAATCAGTCGTACAATGGAAATTAAAGGAATAATTTCTTCATGTTAGGTATGCCATGGATTATGAAGAGCATGACCAAAGAATTTTGAAGCTTGCTGCATGTAAAGGTACACTTGAGGCTCAATTTAGAAAAGCAATGAAAGCAACAAATCTGTCAAAAACTGTTCAGATGAGTGTTGTTTCTCATGTTTTGTCCAGAGGGTGGCCTATGATAGACTACCCTAAATATTTTGGTTTATTATATTATTTGAATGTTCCTCACTATCCCTACTCACATTGGTCAGTAAACGTTGGATGGGAATGGGAAAATTGTCTTTCTACAATTGAAAAGGAAGATTTAAAGGATAAAGTAAAAGAGTTAAATTTCATTGCATTATCTTTAGATGAAGTTACTATAGTAGACAATACTTCTTGGGTCTATATGCATTTGTCTATTGTAGAACAACATGTTCTACAAGCTCATCTTCTCTGTGTTCAAAAAATGAAGGACAGTTCAAAATCACAAAATCTATTTGAACTAGTCAAGAAATCTTTGAATGAAATTGCAGGTATGGATGACTTGACAATTGCAAAAAAATTGGTGTGTGTAGGAGCTGATGGAGCTGCAATGATGCAAGGTCAAAGGATTGGTGTTTGCACAAAGTTACAAACTACTTGTGCACCATACATGCTTGGCATTCACTGCATGGCCCACATAATGAATTTAGCATTCAAAATTGTAAGCAAGTTTCCTACAATATCAAAAGTTGAAAATCTAGTTTGTGAGATCCACGCATACTTCTGTCAAAGTACCAAATGTTTTGCACAATTTTTATTTTTTTTTGAGGGAATAACACCAGGAAACAAGCTTATCAAGGATGTCGATACCATATGGATCTCCTTGCATGGACAAGCGCAACAAGTTCTTTCAGAATATCAATCCTTGATTGGAGTGATGTACGAAAATTGTAGCACAGTAGACAAAGCTCCTGACCTCTTACACAGGTTAAGGAATATAGAGACACTCTTGACTTTAGCTAGTCTTCTCCCCATGTTGGATGTGATGAACAATCTTGTGAAGAAATCCCAAGACATAACTATGTATATTAATGAATATGTCAATCTATGTAAACATACATGTTTGGCCCTCGATCATCTATATCTAGATCTAACACAAAAAGGCCCAAATTATTTCATGTGGCAGAAAATTACTAATTTGAATAATCTTGATAATTATTTATAGTTTAATGCAAGTGGGCACTTATGTATCTATGTACGTGGATATGAGATACAAATTTACCATTGTAAGACAGTTAGGTGCTCTAGCGGAGAAGTAGTTGTTAACGAGGAAGATTTTAAAGGCATTGTTAAATCTGTTAGTGATATTTTGAAGGAAATTGCAAAATCTCTTTCCTCAAAGATTCGTGAAAGATTCCCTTGACATGAAATACTTGAAGCCATGGGTATTGTGTATCCTCAATTTTGGGCAAACCGAGATAACCCAAAATATTTTCATGATCAAGTAAAAATCTTAATCAAACAATTTTTGAAAAGTGCAACATACAATGAGCAGACAATAGAAGGAATTTTAAATGATGTTAATCTTAGAAAACAATCTAGGAGTTTTGCAACAACTATGAGGGACCAGTATAAATTCATGGGCATGGACAAGGCCTTTGAACCAAGATCAATAAAAAAGGTTTGGACAAACTTAGGTCAAAGTGAAATATTGTGTGATTCGATATCATAATATTTCAAACTTGTTGATTTATGTCAAACAATGATATTGGGGTTGGTGGAGGATGAGAGAGTTTTCAGTACATTGGGGTTTTTGAAATCAAAGTTACGAAACAAACTAGATAAGAATTTGGAAAATTGCTTGAGGATGAAAGGAACTGTGTATAATGTCTTTAATTTTCCTTTTGAAAGGGCACTCGCAATCTAGAGGTCCACATGTGAAAGAAAAGGGACTGGGTTTTGGAACACTCCAATTCCAAAGGCTGGTACCGGTGGCAGTGGCAGTGGCAGTGGGACTAGGATAGATGACATTGAAAATAATCACACAATGAATGTTGAATTTGAGACACAAGCCGAAGAAAATGAAGAGGAGACTTAGAATCAAGATGACTCTTTTACTTTATCTCAAGATGAATGTCAGTTTGAGGACACTAACTCTGTTTGGGAAATGGAAGAGAATTAGCAGCTTTTAAGTATTTATACTACACTTCATGATTCATGAATCAGTTTCCATTGTTCCAAACTATAGTTGATGATATTTTATAATGTATTCAATGAAAATTGAAATTGTAAATCATTTCACTTCATGATATTCTATTTTATATTGCACTTCATGAATCATATTGTAAACTGTAGTTGATGATATATTATATTGTATTCCATGAAATTGTGATATTTTATATTTTATATTATATTCCATGGTATTGAATTTGATATGTGATTCTGCATCATTTTTAAAGAACAACACTTATCACACTACTAATAAATTCCTATTGCATTTCCATTCACACAATATTTGATAATAACTGAAAGGAATATTAATCCATTCCTTGAACAGAAGCTAATAGTTCAACGTCCATAACTTATAAGCTAACATAAGCTAACAGTTCAACATAAATAACTTATAAAGGCATCCACACAACTTAAACAATAAAAGCTTAAAATACCAAATCACCTAAATTATACTGAGAAATCCTTACACATCCATCACCATAAAATCTTTATTCACAGATAAACATTCCACAGCAATGAAACTAACCAAAAATATATCATTCCAATAATAGACAATCCACTGGAAAACTACTCAACAAAAGCACAATAAATCCACACACCATAACTCAAAGATTACATATGCATGAACTTCACCATTGTCTTTCTATATTGAAATAACAAAAAAGCAGTAAAAATAGTAGTGTTTTTTGTCTTGATAACGGTTTCTTGAAGACAACCATTTTAGAAATTAAAATTAAAAGTCTTTGAAGTATCAAGAGAGCCAAATTAAAGAAAATAACATAAAAACTAAAAACTAAATAGTGGTCCCACTCCCAACACTGACTCCTTCGCTTTCAATTATTTCCACCTCCAGCTCCTTCAGGAATGCCTCATGTGCCTTTACTCTTTTCTTGTATTCCTGGTACTTGGTGACAATTGCGGTGATTTTTTTGCTTCTTGGAATCGTGGTGATTTTCAGCCTTGTCCTCCATCTTGAAAGTACACGGTCTGACTCAGCTAGTGTTTCATAGATTTTCTCACTTTCTGACTTATATGCACTCATATAGGTCTGTAACTTACTCAATTATCTAAAGGAGTTTGCAGTGGTTGTCTCAGGATCAACTACTTCTCTATGATACAGCTCTTTAAATTCCCTCAATATGTCTGCAAGATCCAGTACATTTTCATCGAACCTATCCATGAGGTCCACTTCAAGAGCATTGAAGTTGTCCTTGATCTACACCAATATCTCAAAGTATTTTTCTAACACTTTATTCATTTCCTTCATATAATCTTCATATACTATCAATTTCCACTCCAATGAATCATACCAACTAGGATCAATTTCTTTAGGGTCATCCACCAATTTTTCTTTTATTAACAAAGAGTGCTAGATGGAGACTAATTCTTCAATTTCCTTTGAAAGAAAAAATGTGCTACTATGTTCTCTCTTGGTCTATTGGAGCTCACCTACCATTTCCTTTCTTTTATTAGACACATTAACAAAGAATTACCTAAATTTAGTAATGTGGAAAATGCCATCCTGATAAATCCCTTCTATCCATTCGCTGGAAGCTTTAGCATAACATATTTTTTTCTTGACCCGTTGCACAATGTCATAATCAATACCTTGAACATTTGAGCTTGAGGATTCCTTAGTGGTCAGAGTCACAATTGATGAAATGAAATTTCTTAGAGAAATATTATGAGATTGCAACTGAAGGTTCTCCTTTTTCAGTTCTTTTGCTCTTTTGATCAATGCATTAACAAAGTAATCGACATAATATACATCAACTTCTAAAGTAAATGGCCCCATATTAACATGACTAACCTTGTAGTCAGATTCCATTATCTCATTTCCATTAAGGTCCTTTTGTGCATCAGCAATCTCCAACAGTTGATGCCCAATAGTGGAATTGGTGACAATTTGTGACATCCTCTTAGCCTTTTTGGGCTTTTGGTGACCCTGTAGTAGCATGGCAACTGTATCTACTTCAATTGTCATTGCGGGAATATTATTTGTTTTCTTCTCGATTGCTTTCTTTAACCATGTTGGGGAAGATTCCATTGGCACTAATCCAGTGTCTCTACTTACAACACTTACATTTTCTTTTTTTTCAATTGATTAAACAGGAAACAACTTTTTTAGTTGATTGAATAGAAATAGTTTTTTCAGTTGATTGAACAGAAACAGAAGTATCTCGTAGTGGATAAGTGGGAACTTCAAAGAATGTGGGAAAATAATTATCATCAATTATTTGTTGAAAATTTCCCTCAGAGTCTGTAGGCACTGGCTTTTCTTGACTATACTTTTTCTTAGGTACCGAGAGAACACTATCTCGTTCACAAATTGATTTTAGCTTGAGCCCAGTGTCTTTTGGCTTCTCGCCATCTCCTCCTGCCTATGAGCCAGTGCCAGACGGCCTAAATGACTACTTTCCAGCTGATATATTTATGCCAAAGGCCTGTACAACCCCTTACTCTTTTCTATGTGAAACACTTTGCTCATGGGGAGAACCCGCACTTTGGCGCCATTTTTTGTTCAACCAATCTGAAGTTCTTCTCAAAACAAGGGCATAAAGGACCATTAAGTCTGAAACTTCATCCTCTAGCCAATTAATTCTATACAAGGGCTGACCAGTAGGGGCCTGATATTTGGGATCAATGATCACTGAGTCTTCTTGTGCATCTTCTAGAATATTGAAAGAAATACCAAAACCTTGTATTTTCCTTAGGGTCAATCTCATGAAATTTCTTCTATACACCTTGCCTTCATCTATACAGTCTTCCCAAAAATCTTCAATATCAGGGTGATGTTCATACCTACAAGCTCCATACAAATTTTTCTTAACATAACCCTTGCTATCAAAATTAGTTCTCATGGGAAAACACTGAAAATTGAATTCATTCAAGGCTTTTAGCACACCCCTAGCAATATTATTACTTTTGCAAGAAAATGAAGGCATGGACAATGGAAAAGCATACCCCTTCTTTCCCATGTTTGAATATTTAACATTTATAACGACCATTTGCTGGAAAACTTCAAGAAAAACCACGAAATCACTTGGGTAACGGGGCAATTTCAATGGAGCCTTCTCAAAACCTCCAATTCTAAGATAAGTAAATCTGTTGAACTAAATGTAGAAACTTCTAAACCTCAATACTAGAGTAGCCACTTCAGGTGAAACCGTAAGCTCAGGTTTTCCATCAATTTTTCTCACAATTTCCATTAGAAATGTGTCATTGACGTGACAAAAATTCCTCATTCCAACCTCCTTAGTGAGCTATGGAAAAATTTTACACATAGGCATGTCTGGTGTAAAACCTTTGCAGTTCCAACCCTTCCCAAACAACCTCTTGACTAGCTAGAATAAAAACCAAGTATGAGCACATGTGGAAGGCAATAGTTTGCCAAAAAATTATCAATTGCTCATTTAAATGATAACAAATAATCTTAGCCCAGTTAATGAATTTATTTTCACTACAAATCAACACAATAAAATGGCACATCCAAAATTCAAGAGTCCAAACATTAATTACCGACCACACAATGTAGCAAGGTGATAACATCTGAACTTTCATCCTTAAAATGAACCCTTTTAAGCTTTGTGGGCAATTGAGACTTACCCTTTTTCTTGGACTTCAACCAAATCCTCACAATGGAATTTTTGCACCATTCCTCATTCATTCTGAAAACTCATCACCAATAGCTACAGAAATTTCCTCTACAGTTTCCCTCTCTAGAATGCTTAATGCCCAAGAAATGACTTCAGAAGTAATTCTTACAATGACTGACTCATTCATAGCTCTAATTTCCTGAGTCTCTAGAATG